>VWZG01003991.1:114734-188917 GCA_013396735.1 Grallaria varia
CCTTTTAATCAGTGTGACCTGGAGGTATCTTGCAGTGGAAATAAAAATATTGAAGAAAGAGGACTTAACAGTACAGGGTAGTTCCTTGGAGACTTAGTAATACCATTAGTCGACAAGCTGAAATTAAAAAGCAGGTCCAATTTAGACACCAGCCTGCTGAAGTCCATTTACATTATAAAATATTTGTCAGAAGTACATATTTTTTTAAATAGGAAATAACCCCCAACCATAGTAAATGAAAGCAAAAGGTCTAAATTTTTTAGGTCACTCAAGAATATAGTTAGGGGAAAAAAGGAATAACTCAGGGTTAGTGCCATCATCTGAATGAACCCTTTTTACTTTTGCTCTTTGCAGAGCAGCTGCTATTTCTATATGTTTTATGTGGAGGAACAGCCCTATTGGGTGACCAGTTTATTCATGCAATGTGTGTGTGTGTTCCCTGGAGGAGGTGTCCTGCACTGGTCCCTCTGCAGGGACAGATGATCCAGGCCAGGCATGGGTGACACTTTCTGAGAATATTGTATGTTGAAGGGGCGATGGGGACCGGACTGTGCTCTGCCAGGACTGTAATGAGGTCACTCACAAGCTCACAGCTCAAAGTTTTTCTTTGGCTGACTTTCTGCATGTACTGTTTGTTAGCTACACATTGACCTTGAGATTTGATATATGCTCAGCATGCGAGCAAGATAGATCTTTATCTCTTTATCTTGCCTTATCTTTGGTATCTAACTCCTCCTTCTCTGTTCACTATCAAGAATGAAGAATATTTCTTATTAACTTTCTAGATTCATAGAAAAAGAAACTTTTAAAAGCGGTTTCTGAAGCAGGAGGTAGATAAATTCATGTTTATATGCACTTCAGGGGAAAAATATTTCTGTATGAACAATAGCACCTATGTTAGCTAAGTCTGGCTAAGAAAGAGACTATGACATGCCAAATAACAGGCTTGCTCTCGACAACATTATGTGGAAATTGAGAAATATTTATTCAATTGAAAGATACTCTCTAACAAGGAAGCCTCTTTTCTTCACATCCTACAGGTCATCAGAGTTCTTATGCAATATTGTCTCCTCATTCTGTGACTGAGTGAATGAGTAGTCTGAAAGGTCTCCTTTTGTTTTCAGAGCTGCCTGTGCTTGTGTTATCAGCACTGAACACACCTGAACAAATGGGGCTCAGTGAGATGTTTGATAGGCAGAACTTTCTAGGAATCCAATGGCCCTACTGCTGCCCTCTGTGTTTGCCCTTGGTGAGATAATAGTGACAAAGACACAGAGACAATGATTAATGCCTCTTCCCCAGAGCTCTTTCTCCCTCTGAAGTCCCTAATTGTCTCTGGCCCAGGATATTTTTGCACAGTGGAGACAGTAGGGACAAGATAGCAAGGGATTTACACTTGCAAGAGTGTTCCCTTTCTGACCCCCAGAAATGAGACCCCTCCATGTGTAGCTGCAGCTCCACACAGCTTAACTGGACTCCCAAGAACCGCTTGCATGCTGGGCAGCATTCTGAGACAGGGGCTGTCGCTGCTCCTCTGCAGATTTTTTTTTTTTTTAAAATCTTTTTGCATAAAAGGGAGACCTCTGGTATTGGTAACACTGGGCTGTAGGCACAGTGGGTAAGATCCACCTAGGACTGAGGGCTACAAGTGAAAATATGGTGGTGAAATTAATCTGATCAGGAGAAGGTAATTGCAGAAGGGTTCTCTGGAGAGGTGCAGAAGCTTTCCTTATTAGGCTTGATGAGGAGCATTGAGGAAGATAAATTGATAATGCCCAGGATTTTCTTTTTGAAATTCCTTCTACCATCCGTAAGTAGCAGAAAACTTTTTTTTTTTTTCAACACAAAAGTCTGATTCAGTGAGCTCTTTATTCTTGTTTGAGACTGCCTTTCTCACCCAACACTGAAGTATGAACAGTCAGTTCATACAACATTCATTGACTCTTCAGCAGTTAAACTGAAATGGGCATATCTTTCCATGCTGTCATTATTCAGGAACGCGTCTCCAGGGACAGTCATTTTTACCTCAGGTTATAGAATGGAGTATACTGAAAAGCTGTCTATTAGCTTGTCATTGTCCATACCTTCTGATGCACAGTGCCTATATGTTTTATTGAGACCCTTGAAACCTATATATTTCCTGTGGTAACACTAGTTCTTTTAATGAAGTTCAGATGCACAGCTCTATTGTTTTTTCCAAATTGCTGTTAAACTTTCAGAACTGTGATGGCCTTGTGCCTTCAACCTAACCTGATTAGCATACAAGAAATTAAAGTAATAGACTTTAAATTCCTCAGAAAGTTACATTGAGCATATGGAAGAACAATAACTGAGGAGAGCTGTTAATGATCCACTGTGCTGTTCAGCTCAAACCATGGGTGTGCTCAGCCTTCCCCTGTGTGGGAAACTACTTGGGCCAAAGCTGTGCAAGGAAGTCATACAGAGAGTGGAAACATTCATAAACTAGGAAAAGAAAATAAAAAGCATTTGTTAATATATTGGCACAGTCAAGCTTAGGAGACTCAGACTTAATCTCCTAAATTGTAGGTAAGGATAAATAAACAGCATTCCCATAGGTAATTATCCATTACCTATTTCAAAACTGGGCAATATAGTACTTAATGACATATAAAGTAGGGCAAGCTCACTTATTTGACTTTTTAATATGCGTTTATTATTATTGGCCCATGCAATCACTGTAAGTGACATAAACGTCCTGACTAAATCATGTTTGAATTAAGCTCCATGACATGTCTGCAGCAGCCCATCAAACCTAAAGGTGAAGGCGATTACCAAAAATAGTTTGACATTTGGTTTTCATATTGAGCAATGCTGGACAGCAAGAAGTGGTGGAAACACAAACAGTGATCAAACAGCATGGCAACAAGAGACACTGTTCAATCCTAAAGTTTTCTGACTGTCCCAGAAGGCGTACATCCCAGGGACATGGGGCAGGACTTGCGTCCATGCAGCTAAACGCTTCTAACATACAGAAATCCCAGGTTTTAGTTTAGCGATACCACGTCTGTTGGTAAGAAGTGTGGGGGCAACATCCATGGGAATAACTTGCAGATTGTATTGCAATAATATCTTGTTACATCTATATTATGGTTGTCCATCTTCTGTGACTGGGACAACCAGACTGGAAGTCTGGGCCACTTGAACATATCGTGTATATCTTGCAGAAAAAGAGGTGTGACTGACAGTAAAAGGAGCCCACCACTTTTATGATAAGGTTTAGAAAGTTATCAGCAGTAGAAAAGAAGACATCCAGCAAAAATCACCAGCAAATGCATAGGCTGAAAAAGATAAACACTTCGCCAGCTTCCTTTCACACTCACTTGTCATAAAAAGGTAATGGCGGCATTATCTCTGGATTTATCTGGTTGGAAGTAGCTTCTTTGAATCTCTGAAGCAGTTCATGGACTCTCTGGGGTCTGAGAATGCCAGTTGAAACCACTGCTCTGTAGCAAAATTGTCTGGGTCTCAGAGCACTTTGCCTCCTGAGGGAATCACATAATCACATTTTTGTGACAGTGGATGATGAAATTCCCCTCCCCACTCCGCCGGTGGTGGGGAAGAGTGCAAAAAAGCTTTCACAAGGGCCCACTCCACTTAGGTGCACTGAACTGCAAATCCTTTCCTGCTTGTGAGGATAGGGAGAGCTGAACTAGGATGCTTTTCTAGGAGGTACTCAGTGGAGAAACTTGGGAAATGGTACCTAAACAGTTTAATAAATAGAGCATCTTCAATTGTTTTGCCAGTTTTACTAAAAACTAACAGGAAACGTGAGACAAAAGAAGCAAATATGTATATAGGTGTATTTGGATGTATATTTTAGTGTATCTTAATATACATTGAGGGTATGTATTATATTTCACAATAGAGATTTTGAAATTATACTTCTACAGCAATGCTTTTGTCCACCTGTAAGTCAGAGGTTCCCTGCCATTGCAGACCTTCATTTGATATAAAAAAAAAATCTCATGTGACAAAACAATGAAGATTTATGCAGCCACGAGAAATCAGGAAACAGATTGGTTCAGGACAACTATTTTAAGAAGAAATTGAATTTTTAGAGGTAGAAAATGTAACAGGAAGCTTCGCTGGGGCATTTTTAATCTTGAAAAATGTGGTCATCTGAAGCAGTGTGAAGACATTGGGTGACTGATGTCACTGAGCTGGGGAGGAGGGGGAGAGAGAGACTAAGGAGATCTTATTTGGAGGCTGTTATTTCATTTTGCGTAGTGACATAGCTGAGCCAGTAGCACTGTTGGTTATTGTGTTCTGCCCCAGTGGGTGTTCAGTTTCAGTCTTTTTTTATTATTATTATTTTTGTCCCATTGATGTTATTTATGAACCTACTAGTTAGTTAGTTCAACACCTAATATTATTTTTAATCAATGTGGTGTGCTGTTTTCAGTCTAGCTTCTGGTCTAGATACTTTTCTGTCCCACCTTGTACAGCAAGAAGAGTGCTTATTCATCAGGGATTTCTATGTCTTTGCATTAAAACTTTAACTCAGGAAAGGAAAAAAATGAGTAGAAGCAAATGAAATTGAGCAGCATTGATCATAATTTTTGGTTATAAAAGGCTCTTTGTGTGAGAAAAGATGATTTTTTTTTTTTTTTAAATTAGTGAAATTGACCTTTTAGAATTGCTCATCCCACTCCTCCACCTCCATACTCCTCCAGAGGCATTCAGCTGGGCAGGAAAATGACACCTCCCACGGTCAGAAACAAGAAACGCCTCATCCTGCATGTTATACACCTTCGCAGAAACTTTTTGTGTCAGTTCTAATACCAAATCAGCATTTTGTTATGAAGGTAAAATTATAAAACTGTCTTGAAATAAAAAATACTACTACCTTCCCACATTTTCCCACATTATATTACTCCTCTCTACAATCCTGTCTTTTTGTCTTAGCCCCTGGTCAAGTTCAAAGTGTTAGAGAAACATGCTTAGTCTATTGACATCAAGATGAAATAGGGATTCCTAGAGAAAGTGTTTCAGTTTAATTTCTGGCATCTAGTTTCTGCCTACAATAATTTTGACAACTAGTGTTATGAAAAAGGTTTCAGGGAAGTTATTCAGTCTGCTTTTCAATTTAAGAACTCCATTGTTTCTACAGCACTGTGCTACTTATGTAAAAATTTGATCATGGCCAAACCTGCAGAGTGCACTTGATCACAAATTTTGTTATGCTGCAAATTATGTTACAGATTTTTTGTTTCTCTTCTGCATGATAGATCAGGAATGCCTTACTGTAAAAAATATTCCATTGATATTATCACAGTTCTTATTACTGAAAAGTTAACATACAGTCCCACACATTGACATCTGATCTCTCTCCTTGTATAACATGACTGAATTTAAGAGTTGAGGAGCACGGGAAAGGCAACTTAGTTTCATGAAAGGTAGAAGTTTTACTTTTTTTGGCTTCTATTATACTACCCAACAGTATGTTAAAAGACTGTTAAGCAATTGTTAGTCATAACAAATAAAGAGCATTGTTCTCAGAGGTATCAATTATGGAATAGATAACCAGTAGGGAAAAAAAAAAGTTTCGATTTATTTGCAAGAGAAAACAAAGGCATAAAGCAACCTGGCATATAAAAATTTAGGTCTGTTAAAAATTCTGTTTGGCTCCATGAAGTATCATAATTTTGGTAATGATGACAAAAAGAAAAACTAATGCAAGTTTATGCCAAGTGCTCTCTGGAATTGCTGAATTGCTTTGTCCTCAAAAACATAAGGCTAAGACCTTGCATGCGTATAAATTTTGTAACAATCAATCAATCATGGTAACAGCATCTGATTGCAGAAAACATGATTTCAAAATCAATTTCTCATGCTTTTATATGGATTTAGTGCCTTCCTTGTTTTGACATTTCTCATTTACTAAATGCAGGAACACTACTGTAATTTCTCTATGTTGTGTTACAAATTAGAAGACCGGAATGCAAAAACTTTCTTCTTTATTTTGAATTTGTCTTGGATGTGGAATGATTTATTTTTAAAATTTTTCCTTAGAGATTTCTTTTGTGATGCCTTAAAAATTATGCTATCTGAATTCCATGTGAAATCATTTGTGATGTCCAGTTCCCATCACCAAAAATCCTTGGGAATGGCTTTGACAACATGATCAGCTTTTAAGACCTGCTTGCTGAGAAGAAATATACTGATTTCCCTTCTATTGTTAAATTTGGCAAAGGAGTGGGTTGGATTTCCTTGTAGCTCTGTGCAGTTACTGCACTTAAAGCCATGCTGGGTTATGACCCTTTTTAAAAGTACTTTTATCGTGAAAATTATTTATTACACAATTGTGTACAGTGAATTGGATACCAGTTTCTTCAAAAGAGATATGTAACATTGCCATAGGCCTGTGGTTATCATGTTCCCAGAAAGACACAGCTTTTCTTTACTAATCATCACAGGGATTTACTGTAGAAATTTAAAATAGTGAAAAATACTAATGTTGAATATGTCTAGTTTATACAGCTTATGATTTTAATTTTTTTTTTAAAAAAAATTAATATCTAAAGCTAGAAACAGAGATCTTTAGATTTTCCTTTTCTTCAATGGTACATGGGCATTGTTTGCTCCATCTGCTTTTGGTATGAGTTAAAATACATATATTTCTGCCTAGAAAGTTCTTTAATGCCTGTGACCTATATTACAATGCCTATGAATTATACTGAAATAGTTTGTAACCTTGCTTCCTCTCAGCCGTGATGTGTGTCTGGCACTATTTCAAACAGCATTACCATCTGCAATCTGGGACTGTGATCTTGAGGAGGGTTTGTTAAGGAGGGTTTAGATTTGGCACAGAAATAACCCAAATCTTTATGAATATATTTTCACAAATTTCTGCCTTTTTTTTTTATTTTTTATTGTAAGTTTGTATGCTGATAAATTCTTGTTCGTGTTGTTGTTATTTATTGTAATTTAGAAATACCCCAAATGAACATTCTTCCTGGGTATCCTGTCAGGAATTTTGCACAATCACTGCTGATAAACTTTTAAAATCTCCTCTTTATGGAGGGGCGAGATAATGAGTGACCAAAAGGACTGAGAAATACCTCCACCTCCCAGTCTCGACTTTTTCTTCTGCCATCATTCAGTTCAGTAGCATGCAGGCTTTCAAGATGCCTTCCGGCAGCACAAGGGAGGCGTTTTGATGGAGCATATACTTAGAAAATTAATAAGAATGGCTTTAGGTTTGATTTCAGGTACCTTTTGCTTAGCTGCCTGGATGAATCAGCTAAATTTCTGAGTGAAGTGAAACTCCAAGCAATCTGTTTTGGACTCCGTCCCAGGCAGACCTATTCAGCCATCCCCTTAATTGCCAGTGCATCTTCATTTATGTACCTCTATTGATTTTAATCTCGGATGATTTATGCAATACCATAAGCAGGTAACAAGCCAAAGCAATGGCATTTCACTGGAGATGAAGATGCCTATAAACTATCTTAATTTGTGCAAAATCTGTTCATATATACAAGGTTTCTCTTGCTGTGGTTTTGTGTAAAAAGTTTTAACTTATGTCTGCTCAGTTAAACTTTTGTTCACTTTCTCACTACAGATTTACAGACTGTTTTCCTGTATTTTAAAAGCAAAGCACATTTCCATTTCACTCCAAGCCACCTCATGGCCTGCTGCCAGTTCTCTGATATTTGTTTTTCTTCAAGCTTTTTGTTATTGATAAACTTTTTCCTGAATATGTGTAGAATTCATCTGGCCTGAATTCAGATCCAGTGTGATAAGAACCTTTATGTAGTGAGTGATGAGCCATCATTAGCTTAATTCATAAATACAGAGAGAAATTAGGTAGTTTCAGAGCAGGATTTGTCTCACCTCTTTAGATATTTACTTCAGGCTGAATAAGTCCTAACAGTGCTTTTTTTCTGAAAAACGGTTTATTTGTTCCTGAGACCTCTCTGTAAGACAATTAAGACTGAGAATGCTCTTAGAAAGTTGTCTCCTTGATTCTGCTACCTGAATGTCCTGGAGCAGGATCACACCTGAACTCAAATGTTCCTGTATATGTCTGTAGTCTCTAGCACTCTTCAAATAGCTGTTTAAAACAGCTTTTAAGCAATGTCTGAACTGCACAGGTGAGCTGTCTGTCCTAGAGGTGTCCAAGCAGTCCATTAACACAATACTTTGAATTTTGTGACTTTATTGCAGACTATTATGCCATCTAAAAAAAAAGTGCATATGAGGGAAATCGTGCTTTTTAAATGGATCCCCTCTTATTTTAATTTTCCACTTCAAATCACAATTAATATGTATTATTCACACCTTTTCATTTCTCTAGTTATAGTGTATTAAAGCAGAACAGATGCTTTGTGCAGGCTGACCAAGGCAAGGGAACAGATTATTTTTATTCATGTTTTTCAGTTCTCCTTCACTGTGAGGAACAGTATAACAGAAGGCAGTCTCAGTTACCAAAAGCAAACTAAGTTAGCAATTTTAGGAGATGGCTCACAGAGAGCATCTAACTATTTCTTTTTGCAGTTACCACATGCGGTATATCAGACTGCTCACCCCATGAGTAGGAAGAGGAGACAGTGAATTCAGGTGGTAAGCACCTCAAGGAGAGGGAGGTGTGTCCTTCTGTATCACTTAGGTTAAAGATTTGTGGCTCAGTTACTGGCATTTTATCTGTAACTGCACTGACTACAGTCTGAAAAAACAAGGCCTGGGATGAATGTGGGGATAACTTGCATACAACAAAGATCATTGTAATAGAACTCATTTGGGCTAGAGTTCATTAACTTAGCTTACTTGTGTAAATGTCATTAGGATCTTGAATATGAGGTAATTTTTAAAATTGGGAAGCCTATCAGCTATAATTTTTGTGGAGGAAAAAAGGATCAGCATCACTTTTGTCTGCAGCTGCTCTCTAGTTTTGAAGGTTAGTCCATGCCACAGCTCAGCATCTGGGGAATAGTAGAGCTTAGCGAAAGAACTGATATGACTCACTTGGACAAACTCAGCCTGCAATTTTGGTTGGAGGGTTAGCTTGACTGAATTAATTCATGTGAAACGTGTATACGTATATGTGTGTGTATATATGTATATATATGATGCATTCAGACTGGTAAAGGCCACAGAAGTTACCTGCACAAATGAAGCACATTCAAAGTTGAGTAGGGCAATGTTTTTCACTGAAGTGCAGCAATATCTTTTCTCCAATAAACTGTGGAAGAGTGCAAACAAACTTTGCTCTAACAAGGCTGAAGAAAAATGTGAAGCTATCCAAGAAATACTGTAGAACTACATAAAATAAAATAATAAAAAAAAAACCACTCAGCCTAAAAATATTAGTATCTTTTAAATCTGCTGCTTAATAATGACGCTTCAGAATTGTGCATAATATAAAATATTGAATCTATGGTGAAAGTAGAAATACATTAAAGGTAGAAAGATAGAAAATAAGAAAAATAGAAAAATATAAAACATGAAACCTTTCCATTCTTAGTCTGCATTGCAAATTGAATTATGCAAACCAAAATTACCCCCAACTCTCTTCTAGCTCAATGAAGGTCATCTTATGGAATAGCTATATTAAATTGAAAATCATTATCATAAATCCTTGTTGTCAAATGTACATATGGTCCACTGTGAAAATCAGATAAGTTACATTAAAATGTGTTGTGTAGACGATATATTATCTCCTTAGGTTTGAGAAAGTAATAGGCTGTTTTTATCTCTGATGGGCAAGAATCATCTTTAAGAGCCATAAATGTGGCTGAAAAGTAGAGAGGGGTTTTTAGCACATCTTTTGAAGGAATCTTTTAAAAGAAGGAAGGAAGGAATCTTTTAGAAGATAAGTTTTCAAGACAAACTGAAATAACAGTATTTCAGAAAAAAATGCAGATAATGATATATTCCCATAAAATTCTGTTCTTTTGTTCACTTGTTTAGCACTGCAGTGGTGTTTTTGGCTTCTCCAGTAATTTCTTGTGCTGTTCTATATACTAAATATAGCTTTTGTCCTGCAATGATTAATGTCTTATTGAAAGTACTCAAAATATTTCAACTGGCAGTTATTCATAGAAGTCACCCTCAATTTCTAAAGCTCAGACTTTTGCTTCTGGAAGACAAATGCAACTAGTTCTCGTATCTCAGGTGGGAATATTGCAAATGTAGCTGAAAAAAATAGCACCTTCCCAATCTAAATTAGCACTATTTAATTTAAATACATGATATTTTGTGATTCTCCTTCATCTGCTTTCCAGGCCTTTCCAGATCTATGTTGAAGCAGTTTTTCAATTTTCTTAACTTACCTATTGGTCTAAGCTCCCTTTTATCCCCTGGAAAGAGAGAGGTTACTCTGTGTATGAATCACCACATGCCTCTCTGGATTGACTGAAAGACAGCGCAGGCTGCTAGTCTTTGATTAGATTTCAAACTGTTCCTCTAAACAGGATACATTTTGATCTAAGGGTATACTTAACACTTTGTTGAACTGATTTAAATGATAGATATTAACATAAGATATTCCTTCCTTGTTTTTTAAACTGAGGTATAAATTTTCAAAAAACAAAACAAAAGAAATCCACTGTCTCTCTACCTTTATTAAAATGAAATTCTGCATTGAATAAAACAGGAAAGCTGTGTTGCCATTTTCCCAAGCATTCAGTGGCTCAACAAACCACAACTCAATGGCTTAACGCAACCAATAAGGCTTTCCATGACCTCGAGCACATAACTCACTGAATTGCCACTGAAATCCTTATGCTATCAGCTTAACCTCATTGCTTTGGAAAGGATTGAGATTTCTCAATTGTTCCTGATGCTTTAAAACATTAACACAATATTTTTTTTTCTTTTTAATGAGAGAAATAGCTTGTGAAATACTTATTTTGATTTGCCTGCTGGTGTGTTGCTGCTTAAAATTGCTCCATGTAACTAAGTATAGCCTCAACAGTCATACTAAATAATTTTAAGAAGCATTGTATCAAAAACACCTCCATGCCGTCTTTCAACTTTGCACCTAGCCTATTAATAAAAGAACAATAGAGCTGGAATCTGAGTATCATAACATTGTTGGTTTTAGCTCATGCCTAGCTCTGGTGTCCTCTGTGTATGTTTCTGCAGCATGTAATATAGTGAGGTCCTGGGCTGCCCTTAGGACTCAAGTGCAAGGCATATAAGTACACACAGACTAACTGTACAGCTAGTGTTAATATTGCCCCTTCCACTAGTCAAATTATTCCAAGGCTTGTAGAGAAAACCCACTTCAACAACCTCCGTCGGTGTATTTACATTACACTCACCACTGTGGAAGTAGAGGGCTTTACTAAGAGTCGTGTGCACAGTGAAAGGATAATATACTCATTAGTGTCTATTGTATTGTTCAAGGTTATCCACAGGATATAGAAGTTTAATGAGAACTTAATGGGACTTCTACTACTACTGATTAGGTGTATCTATCATTTTGAGGATGCGAGTAAAACTGCTTAACACTGTAAAGGTAAGGAAAAATGAATGCCCAGTTTGTCACTCCCTTCTGTCATTAATCACGTTCATTAGCTGCCTCCCAGTGACAAGATTCTGACCCATTACCAGTACAGTACTGGGAGGACCACTACCAGTGGCCTCCTGATTTGAACAGTGATTTATCACATTAACTACTGTGGCTGTTTTTGTTCTTTTTGTCACATATGGCTTGTAGATTAACCTAACTGTGACAAAAGTGAGAGTCCAGGACTTCACCATAAATTTATCATCCACGGTGCCTTGCTGAAAACCTAGTTCCAGAGATGGAGAGGCAGAGAGGCTGAGGTGGTAACTGCAGAAGTAGTAACACATCACTGCTTTGTTTCAGAGGGACTGGGGAAGGTCGTTACCCCAGCAGGAGCTCCACATCTGTAGGAGACTGTCAGATTTTCATTTATTTTATGGCTAGGCTTTGCAAATGAAGATTTGGGAAGGGCTGTACCCACGCTTGCTGCAAGCGCGCTGATGGCTAAAGAGGCCGATGCGAGATAGGCAAGTCTGGTTGCAAAAGGCACAGCAGAAAGTCTCCATAGGTGGTGTAGGTGAGGCACGGTTCTTCCTGCGTTGTCTTTTCTCCCCCAGACTGATTCTGCGTGCATTCTCGATGGAGCCTGACAGATACTACATCCCAAAATGGTGGTAGTGTTATCTTTTGGCTCAAGGGGCACCCAGGAAGACATGAGCACTTACCCCTGCTTTTACAATGGACTTTGTAAAGGTGGGAATGGTATTTTTTTTTGCTTTGTGTCAAGAAGATTTTGTCCAGTATCTTGTCAACATTTTTCTTTGTCATGGGGAACCCTTCCTATAGTAATGAAAACAACATATTTTTATGTGTTTGGGATGGGATAACTAAGTCCAGAACATTGCTACTATACCAAGCCTTGCAAAGTGCTTCCTTTAGTGGAAGATGGGCACAGACTTGTGCATGCCTTATAGGAAATGTCTCCTGGAGGACACTTGACCTTGCTCTGGTACTTTTACACTGCGCTGAGACTTTGACTGTAACCATCAAATGGTCTTACTGCTTTAAAAAAAAAACCCAAAAAACCGATAAAGGTAGAGGGCAAACCCTCTAAATGTATATGCCTCACAAGAATGTATAGAAACATTCTAACTGTAGCTAATGATGTTAATATATTTCAAACAAAATCATGAGTACAATTGCACTGTAAATATTGTTAAAGGCAAAAAGAAAAGAAAAAGAAGCAGAGGAAGATGTAATCCATCCTATTCTTGCTCAAAATGCACTTACAGGATTGTTATTGCTCTAATCTGTGACTCCTTCCTAAATTTTAGAGATTTGAGTCTGGAAAGGTTTGTTTACAGAGGAAGAGAGTGCTTAAATATTGAATTTGAAAGATGTTTCACATTTGATTATAGCTCATTCATTACTAGCTCATATATAATTTTTTCAATCAGTGGCTGAAGGCAGTTGCATAATTCTTCCAAGCCTGGGGTTTTATTGGATTACGTTAGTAAATTAGTAAGATATGTAATTATATCTAATTGACATGGATTTGCACGAAACGTGATTTGTCTCCTGGAAGTTCTATGAATTGTTGTAACTGCTAGATTAAGGCAGATTAATTCATTGTAATCTACATCTCTAACAGCAAGTATAGAAGAATAAATGGCAAGCTCATTATATTACAGTATTAATATTTATTTTTTTGTTATTGTCTTGCTGATTTCATTTGACTCCAGTATTGGGTGTGGACCAGAGGCAAGCTTTCTATAACAAGCTCTCTGAGTGATATCTTGCAGATATTTTCCCTTTTACTGGTGGAGACCCTTTACTAAACAGACAGCTCTTTTAGGAGGCAACTTTGAGCCTATTTATCCTAAAAGCTGGGCTGCCTTAAAAGTTTTTATTGAATGTTTGTCTTAGCTCAAGCATTCTGGGGAAATTGTTTCTGTGCAGTGTGGATAGCTATGGTTACTTCAGTGCTTTCTTTTTAAAGAGGTATTCCAGTTACTACTAATTATCTTGAAGGATAGTAATGTAAACTTACAATTTTCCTTCATATTCTATCTTGCCTGAAAGTTGTTTTTTTAGGTTTGATTGAATTCTCTGAGGTACTCTTTGGGGTGAACTTGAAAAAGCAATTAAAACCTTTCAAAATATGTCTGAATATTAATATATATAGTGTTTCTCTATGGCTCTGCTTTTAGAAAAGTTGTAGAGTTATAAGAGGCTGAAAGGCTATAAAAACTTTTAAACCACAGGGAGAGTTTGTGTTCTTATAGCTGTATTTTTATTCTTGGATTTGTGTCTTTAAGGAAAAGAAATCCTTCATCTTTAGTTTTGGATCACCTATTATCCATTAGATTTGGTTGTTTCTCTGCTCACTTTTTGTGTCCTCATAATTAGATTTAATATATTTAGATTTTGTTAGTTTTCCTATGCAGCCTGGAGGACACACTCATTTCTAAGCCAATCAGGTGGGTGCATTAACTTTTCTTTTCCCCAGGTACTCCAGGCAGCCCTGACCACTTGGGCATGGAGGATTTGAACATTACGTGCTACAGAAATGATACCTGTCATCTGAAAGCCTTTGCCTTCAGGTCCAGTTATGCCTTCTCAGAAACCCTGGTAGGCTAAGTGTCTCATTTCCTAGAGCCTCAGCCTCATAAGCACTTTGCAGTAGTGGTTCTTACTGAGTGCTCTTCTCCCATGCTTTTAAGGGCTTAAAAAAAGCTTTATTTTTTTTTTTCCTTTTCATTTATCTTTTTGAGTGGTTTCAACTTTCCCTCTTATATGTGACCTCTGAGTCTTGGAGTTTGCGCTGTTTGCCCCAGCCTCTACCTGCTGAATTAAAACGGGATTCCTCTGCCAGTAAAGCACATCTCCCTCCTTCTCTTGTGACTGAACTACCTGCCTTTGGGCTTCTTGACCTACCTGTCAAGCTTTTAAATAGATATACACACATCAAAAGTTAATCCCCAGCAAGTTTAGCAGTTTGTGTTTTCAAGAGATGGGGACACCTCCAGCTGCAATTTAATCTCGCTGCAGCAGTAGCCAACTGACTCCTGAGCAAATGGCAGCTACATTTGTCATGCTTGAAAGTATCCTTCCCCTTGGTGCACAGCATGCTCTATTGTGTTCTTAGAAGCACAAGGTGCAGCTTGGATGCAGCTGTCACAGCGTGATTTGCTTCAGGCTTTTTGCCTCAAGCTTTACCTCTGTGTTGTTATGTCCATAACCTCTGTGATTTCAAAGAGCCAGCTGCAGTGCCTGACTTCTTTCTCCTGCTCCTGGGAAAAACGCTGCTGCTCCAAGTGCCCTACTTATGGGCAAAGTTATCTGGACTTATCATTCTCTTCTTATTCTTATCTTTTTCCTTATTCTTTTTTAGGATGTTTTCTTGTAAGAACCACCTGGTTTTAGTGATCCTGTCTCGTCTCCATCTCAGGAGATAATTCACTTCAAAGGCATTCAGTGATGCAAAAATTTCCAGAATGTCAACTCTTTGGAACACAAACGGACTTCCCGTGCTGCTGCAGTCATAAGGGCCTTTTAAATGACTAATATTTTCTTATTGGTAGGGGGTGAGATAAAATACCCAGGCCATAGAAGATCTGAATAGACATCTGGAAGAAACTAATTTCCACCATGGATACTAGAGAGAACATAAAACAACTGAATTTCCAACTTCAGTGCATCACTTGGGAGTCTGGAGTTGGATGGAGTGACTCCAGGTCACAGAACACCAAAATTTTAAGAGGGCTCTTTAAAAGCCTGAGACTGTTGTCTATTAAAACAGGCTCTGAGGCTGGATATGTAAAATTAGATGGATAGACCCTGACATCATTTGATTAAAACATATTTAACATTAATTTTTAGATGAGTGTATTAGAGTAGCCTATCTGTAATGTTTGGGGCTTAATGGCTTTTATGGCTTTAAAAAGGTTTAATAGCTTCCATTAGGCTTTCATTAGCAGTGCCAGAGAAAACAGGAAGATGCACATGCAGAAAGGCAATGATTTGTTTTGTTATTTGGTATGTACTGCTCTGGATGAAAATGTTTGCCTATGTAGCCCATGAAATCGTGTGGAGGTTAAAGTACTGATTCCTCCTGATGTTTTTTAGTTCTCATAGATATGGGCTCAGAATTAAAATTTGATATTTTTCTAGGATTAATTTCATAAGATAATTTGTAAAATAAAGCAACTGTTTTCCCCTTCAGCCCTTGTCTTAACTGAAGTTCAGTGCTGTTCACATATGCTCTTTGTGTTTGACTGTATGCTCTGTTTACTTTTGCACTCTTTATTTTACTAACTTAGTCATGCACAGCAGGAGACCTGTAAATGTTTCTTGATGTACCTGCAGGGAAGAATGGGATATATAATACATATTAAGTGGTTTCCATAATTTTTAAAAAAAACCCTTTTATTTCACATGACTCATACGGTAGTATATTTGTATGAAAATGAACACTAAATTTTAATTAAGTAATTCTGACAATTATTTTCTAGGAAATAAAGACAATGAAGACAAACTTCAGTTCCAAGCAATAACTGTAAAGATGGGTTCTTCTTATGCCACAGTTTTCTGTATTTGTAACCTGAGAAAACTGCACGTGAAAATCTGTCCTGTCACCATAGGATCAGTTTTTGACCATGGTAGAAGCCCAAGAGTTTGAACCCTTTGAAGTTAATTTCTGTTACAGTTTACTTTGTTATTGGAAAGTACAGTGCTATTGGGACTGGCAGACACTTGCATGAAAAACACACAACTTTCCACATACAGAAAACTAGAGATGTGGGAAAATTTCTTAATTATTTCTTACCTAACTTTTATGCTGTCCTTACGACTTTCATCACAATTTCTAATTTGTTTTTAATGGCTCTCTTTCCTACCTAAACAGAAAGATTTTGTTTGAACTAAACCTGCAGTTTGACAGGTCTGTGCTAGTGCATAACATTATTAACTGTTTTCTCGGTGCTGAAGAAATTACAGCCTTTTGATTTTTATTTTGTTCTCCTAGAGATGACTGCAGCATTCATCTTAATACCTTATGGGTACAGAAGAGTGTTCCAGTAGACAGCAGGACATCAATTACAAATGTGGAGCATGTTAGAAGGCATATGGGTCTTATGTTAACAGCCTGTTCGAAGAATTAAGTAGTGAGGATCCAAGACAGTCCAGATGTAGCAAATTTCTATCAGTGGTCACTGCAGTATGAAATCTCATATGAGTTTCACTTCTTGGAATCATTCAAGGTGAGTTATATAACAAACCTCATAAATTATTATTATCAGGACAGGTTTAATGAGTGATTAGCAGGAAAACTGAAGGATTAATTAACTTGAAATGTTCTTGGAGAGTAGCAAATAGTATGAGCTTATCATATGAAAAGAAGGTCTTGGCTTCTATGTAAGTGGTCATCCCAATGTTTCAATGATCTAACTAGGTTTTTCATTTCTTGCTGAAGGAATAGAATCACTAAAGCAGCATACAACTCTTGGGCAAAAAATGGGTCTTAAGCACTTTACTCTTAAATTTTTACCCTTATTTTTCCTAAAAACAGTTGCTAAAACTGATGTTCAGAGTCCAAGTGAACTAGCTGAGGTTTTTTCTCATTGAACTGAAAAGATTTAGGACAATTCTCTAGTTCTAATACAGAAATGTTAACATTTTAATGAAAAACACTTTTTAAGGTCTGTGGAAGCACCTGAATATTATACATTAATATACCTCTTCCCGAACAACAGTTTTCTAGGTTGGGAGCATAATTTCTTTTCTTGTCTTTTACGATGGGGAAAAACCATGATGGAACAGAATGGCTATAGGTGTTTAACAAAGGTGACTATACACATTGATGCCATAAATAGTGTTTGTAAACATTCCAAAGACAGTCAGTGAAATACAGAACACAGTGCCAAACAAATTGAAATGGAAATTAAGAGTTAAAAATGCAGATTTTACTGATTTGGTCTTCAATTTATCTCTATTGCAACATAAGATTCAGAACAAAGCTTGAATGATCTAGTAGAAGTTGTGTTTGGTTCATGACTGTTGAAGAGTAGGAGAATTAAGCACTAGAAATTCAAGATAGATTGCTCTTAATATCTTGCTGTTCGCACCCGTCGGGGGAACTGGTAGAGCAGATGTTCTTGCACAATAAAGACATGGTGCTCTGGTTGACTTTTCATACTACATACACAAGACTACTGCATGCTGCAAAAAATATAAGCACTATAGTCATGACAGAAGCATTGAAGCTTTTAACATATGCTTATAATTAAAATATATTTTCATAACCTATGATAAACAACCCTTGCACTATTTCTTTGAACTAAGTGTTAGCTGTGATACTCCTCCCTTTCTTCCTTGCCTTTACAGAAATGTGGTATGAAGAGGATATGAGGTATTTGAGTGTTGAGTTTAGCCTGTGTTCCACACCAGAGGTAAATCTGTGCTAGCATTCAGTCCAGAACTGTAACTCACTCACTGTACATACAATATCAACAGAAACAGCTCTCCTGTACCCAAACCTAGAAGTCATTTGCAAAGCTAAGGGATGTTTCCCCCTTGTGAGAAACACTTTGATTTTGTTGGATGAGCTAAAACCAAGAAGAAGCTAATTCAAACAGCAAACGAATGGAGAGGCTGAAAAATAACTATGGTTTTATAGATTTAGCAGAAATTTAAATTCTTTGCAAGATTTTGAATAAAAAGATTCAATTTTCAGTTTTCAGGATTTTTATTACTTTCTAATAGTATATAAATTTTAAAACTTTTTTTGTTAAAGTATTTTTTCTGAGCTCAACATTAGTATACAAATGCCTCAGACAGGCCGCAACTGTATAATTTAAGGGAAGAAACCTTTTGAGAAGAAAAAGACTACTAAGTACAGCAAGATTACAGTTCTGCAAGGATTTGCATATCTACAAAACTGCTTTTGCACACATGAACAAAAGTACTTTTATAACTGCTCGCAAATTCCAGGCCTGTGTGAGGAAAAAACTGTTAATTGAAATGTAGGTTTGAATGTAATTCTGCTTTTAAGTCTTGAATTCTATTGCTTTTGCTTGTAGGAAATAGTGCTTTCATCAGCATCGTCCTGATTAAATAAACAAGAGCTAAAATGAATAATGTTAAATATTATAAAAATATTTTCTAATTATTCATATTTCAGTATTTCATTAAAGAAGTCTGTAATAACTTTTCACTCAGGATCTTTGTTTTTACTACCAGCATAGTTAGCACTACATAATCTTTTCTAGTGAGATTTCTCACACTTGTGATGGCTGAATTTGGATGTGTTAAAATCATGCAAGGAGAAAGTACCCTGAGCTCCTGAAAAGTTATGCTCAATGATAGACTTGCTACTGGTCAGTTTTGATAATAGGAAAATTCCTTCCTAATTAACAAAACATTTTGCATTTATTGCTTGCTCTAAGAAACAAACTGTAGCTCATGCAATCATTTTATGGAAAAAAAAAAAAAAAAGAAAAGAGAAAAAAAAGNAAAAGAAAAAAAAAAAAAAGAAAAAAAAAAAAGAAGCCAAGCAAATATTTTGACTGCTTAATATTTAAGATGTGGGGAGTCTGTATTTTTACAGACATGAATATATGTAGAATCATAGAAGATCCTGTCTTGGAAGGGATCTTGAAATATTATCTGGTCCAAGTCTTAAATATGGTTAATTTCAGTATATTGTGAAATAGGAATTGTAATTAGAAGTTCATTTTTTTAAACATTTTACTTTGATGTGGGTTTTATGTGAAGTAATCAGTTCAAAGAAGTATATGAAATAAGAAAATTACATGAAAATTAGTAAATGTGTACACCAAACCCCAAGGGATCTTCAGCTACCGAATGTAAGGTTAAACAAAATGCACAGAATGAGAAGACTTTATGTTCACCTTGCAAAGTGATTTTTCCACCAGAACTGATGATAATTGAACATATTCTTGATGGAGAACTTCTGCCACTTGATTTCACCACCCTCTTGGTGTCAGTGATAGCAGCTCCAGCTGACAAAGGAAGCCTCTAACCTTTGCCCTGAAAAGGATTGAGAACACTGTCGAGCAAGCCCTACTCTAACATTTTCCATCCAGATTAGCATATAGTTGGGATTTTTGCAAGTTCTGGAGCATTTCTAGTCAGACCTGAGTACAAAGTACAGCAGAGAGAAAACTTCAGTGTTCAGACCTGAACTAAGCAAGTTTTTTCTTTTTTCTTTTTCTTTTTTCTTTTTNCCTTCTGAAGCCTTGTAATGAAACCGAGATTCTGCTGCAATAAATACTAACATCATATCCTGATCCTACTATGAAACATGTTGATACGAAAATGCATACGATTAGGTGGTAATATTTCCAAAGGTTGCTACCAAGACAACAACACAGGGACTTCTGCAAAGCTTAATTAACCTTTAGTGTTTGAAAAGTTACTAATTTGTTCAGTCGTACTGAGGAGAGTATCTGGCAAAGAAGTTGGAAAGCTGATGATCTGAACACAGGCATGCAATTATTTTCTCCGGTAGATTATGTGCTGATGGGATCCAATTATATGCCAACCAAGCCTCTCTGAATCATCAAAGAAGAAATGTTACAAATTCCCTTGGCTCCAAAGCATGATCTCTACTGTCATATGTCAGAGCTGTTTTCTGACTAATGCAGGTCCCTGGAAGACAAGCCTTTCTCATCCTTGCATTACCACCTCTCAGAGCATCCTAGGGGATTAAATGAAAAGTACAGGCCACTTCTCTGGAGCGCGTGTATTAATATGCTTGTTACTGTGAAATTATTCCAGTAGCTTGTTTTATTTAAAGATTACCATTCTGTAGGGATGGGATAATCTAGTGTTAGCTAATGACATTGAAATGATGTTTGATACAAGTCAAGGTCAGTTAGAAGAGGACAGGAGTTAAATATCCAACACGCATGAGAGAATGACAACTGAAGCTGAATCTGGGAGACTCATGTTGTTTAAAATTTTGACCATTTCTTCAAGCCTAAACTGGGCCTGTCGAGTTCTTTATTTGTTAAGGGATATTTAGCCTTCTCTTTCTGGAGTACCAACTGTGCCTTCTACTTCTGATTTGTTTTTGAGTTGATAGGATCAAGGCAGCAAAGGTGTAGGCAATTCCTACATTAGCAAAAGGAAGAACCATTGTTTCTCCAGGGATTTTTTTCCATTCTGGGAAGGCAACACATCTTTTCTACAGGAAACATTTACAAAAATTTTTTTGTTACGTTTCACGTGAATATATGACCACTGTTATTTGTCAATGCATCAATAACTATACAAACAGGTATATAAGACTAATGTCTTGGATGCTGAATGAGAAGAGCCTCAACTTTCTTTTGGAACAATGGTGGGTTGCGGTGGCTGACCTCTCATTCGCATAACCTTCCCTGTGATAAGTGCTACGGTGAGTTGTTATGCACAGAATTAGACATTCACAGTGAATTGAGGTGGTGTGATGAGACCTTCACTGGGTCTTGTTCTATTGTGTCTCTTATTATTAAAAAGTATAATTGTAAAGTAAGATCAGTTTGCTTGATTTGACAGAAATAAATCTGTTCTACTTCCTATCAGGAAATCGCTGCCAGGTCCAAACAGCAGATAAAATTCACTGACTCTTGAGATAGGAGAGGGATTGTGTTTCCTTGGTTATTATTCTCATATTTAAGATGGCAATTTCATGTTAAAGGCGTTAATATCAAAGTTTGTTAGGTTTTCTTCTACTAAAGCTTGGAGAGCTGCAAGATTAGCAATTTTTGAAACTCTTGAAGACCTGCACCAAAATTCCATGACATCCACTATAGGTCATGAAGTATAGGTCACAGTTTTGGCTCAGGTTTGTTTATGTATGAATGCATGCCTTTGTATGATACTACATTTATTTTTTCAATAATGGCATTTGCCTGACTGTTGAAGCATTCAGAACAATACACCATAATGAATATATCAGCAAGTGGTGAGAAATTCAGGCTTTACTTTGAAGGAGTTGGAGAGGAATATTAACAATATACACACAAATATTAGAATTGAGTCAAGTGTTCATAAATATGCTTTTACTCTCTTGTCTGTATTGCAGAATTTGAGTCCTCTCCAGATTTGTCCTTCTTATTTAAATATCCTTGGGTAGAATCTGAAGTCCTGCTTGGAGGACAGAAAAAAAATGTGGGAGGCCAGACGTACACCCTGTGGAAACCTGTCTTCCTTGCTTGTGACAGTGAAGAGAGAGAAATATTTCCGGGGTGACTTTGACTACACAGAAATAGCAAGTATTTAATCATACTCTTGTTAATAAAAAATACTGTAAAAATATGAATATAGATAACCTTGAATTTTATAGATCTATGATAGAGACAGTAATGGAAAAAAGGCACCTTAATTCCACATGTACAATGCAAATATGAACAGAACTCAATAGGGCTTACTTAATTCATTCTTCTTCTACCTCTCTTGATTTAATTATCATTAGACCACACATTAATTCATCTAAATATTGTTTTCATTGATATTGTAAATGAAGCAGTTGCAATACAACTGCATATCCCCTCTGACATATAAAGCAATAGCAGGACATTAGAAAATTTGTGGTTAAAAATTGTGGTTAAAATGCTTTGAATTGGTTGATTAATAATATAAATAGTCAAAATAAAAATTCAATTCATGCTTAGAAAACTCAAAATTATGGAAATAGCATCTGTTATTTTTCAAGCTTGTTTTTGCAGGCAGCATGTTTTAATAAAATTCTGATCTAATAAAAATAGATTTTTTTAATAAACTATATAAACTGCAGGTTCATCTGTTAGTTACAACATCACTTTTGCTGCAAACATGTAATTAAAATAATAGTATAATCATATTTTCAGTGTTCTAGACAATTATGCTGGAAGTTATGAATTGAAACACAATGGTGTAATTTTTGTGTATGTTTATTCCTCCAGCGGTTGCGGGACCTCACAGGGTGCCAGTAAGAAGTCAGATCCTATGAGGAGTTAACCACATGACGGTTGTTGAGGAATTACAGAGTAACCCCAATGATTGGAGTATTGCAGCGCATTAACTGTTAAACAAGTGATGTGTTCATCTGCTCCATCTGTTTCCCCAAATGTTCTTGTAGTAGGCCTTGGAGTCCTCATCTTGGTTATGTTTTCTGGGTGCTAAAATAATACAAACAAATTATAGAAGCAAAAGAAAATGCTGCTAAAATTCAGAACCTTAAAAGTTAATCTTTTTTCACTACATATATTCCTGAAATGCTCTTTCACTACATATATTCTTGTAATGCCCATGATCTTCAGACTGCTTCTGACAATCAGGGTGGTCATATTGGCTCCAGCTCCCCCAAATATTGCTCCCACTCCTCTCACAGTGGTTCCCACCTATCCCAAGATGTTTAAATAATCACTTTGAAGTTCCACACTGAGCAGCTCAGTGATTTTAACCAGTTAGAGTTGTAAACTTCTATCTTTAAAGGAAAACTAGCTATCAACAATATCTATTTAACTGTCTCTCCAGCAGATCTGTAGTCTCTGCAACGATAGCATGAACCTCTTCCAGCCACACCACTCAAAGGAGATGGCAATAATTTCCTTCTGACAGAGTCTTTATTTTGTAACATTTTAGCTACATTACTATAGGAAGGTGAACTACTCTGATCACTCCATGGGAATTAAAGCAAAATCCTGTTTGCCTCATCAGTTTAATAAAGAGTTTTTCCAAATATGCAGCCCATAACTCAGCTAAAGTGCTTCCTCCATGCCATGCTTTGATTTCATTGTGAAATTTGAAAAAACTTAAAACCTTTCTTGCCGACTCCAAGCTTTCCTCCAGGCAATCCTTGTTTATCACTAACCACAATTAGCATCGCTTAGCAGTTTAAAATAAGCTGTCACATAATTCCTTCTCCAGAGTAAGAATAACAAAGCTAGAATGATCAACCTGTTTCATCCCAGGATCAGGCAGAGAGAAATTGCTTCTTTTAGAAACCTGCCATGGCAGGTGGGAAGTTGAGTTCTGCTTTTCAGATGGATTTTGCAGTGGAGTATCTCACAAACTCTAAGATCATATAGTGAATCATTGTTATACAACAAATACCTGTTAAGAATTTAGCATGTGATACTGAACTTGGATATGAAGTGCATCAAGCAAAAAAAAAAGAAAAAAAGAATTCTATTCAAAGCCATTAAAAATGTTTCATAAACACATAAAAGTGTGTCTTAGATACCTGCAGACCAAAACTTCTCTATACTGAGAATCTCATCAACTCTTTTTAGTCTGGGCCTGCAGAAAATTTAGAAATTGGACTTCCTTTGCCTAAGTTACCATGCCTAGATGCAATGTAAGAGTACTTCTAAGACTCCAATGCCACAGGTGAGACAGCGTGAATAATAACCCAGGGTGGATCTGAAATCTAAGGTTTGCTTAAGAACTGGTGGAGATGAGAGTTTTACGTTGCTCCCACTCCCTTGCTGTCCCCAGAGTTCTGGTCATGAGATCTTGCCATTCCTTTTTGTCGGGGAGGTCACTCCCAAAGTCCTTTGTTTTCCTAACCTAGATATTCCATGTGGGAAAGCGCAATCCATGGCTAGACTCCTAATTGTTAATTTTGGTTCATGCCTCTTTACTAACTAGAGAATTGGGGATGTGCTACTTTGGTTTACTCCAGGTATTATCAAAAGTAATAGTAAAAGTAGTGGATTTCTGCATGAAAACTCAGAAGTTCAGTCTGAGACATCCCTTCACCCCCAACCCCACTCCAATTATCTGCCACTTGTTTACATTAACAGTTTGAGCTTCTTTTTTCTTTCACCTGAGTGCTCTCTAACTATGCATTTGGGTGACATGTATCATGAGAGTACCATCCCCAGCACTTAAGTCCCAAGAGAACTGAGCTTTCAAGAGCAATCCAGGGCTCCAATCACTTACCCATGTGGTTCATTTTGGACTTGGGGTCTCTTGACTGCCCTGTGAAACCCAAGTTCCTAATAACCTTGTAGTACATTCTAAAGATAACCAGCTAAACTCCCACCAGATCTTCCTTACTGCTTGTTTCCTGTTTTTCTCCACATTCAAATACCTTTTATTGATTTCTCCTACAGGCAACATCACACTTAATGCATTATAGCTTGAGCTTGAAGACTTCTGCTGAATTTTTAGCAGTATTACAAACTTCCATTGGGGTTCCCTTGTCCCTCTGCAACCTAGTTCCACATTTGCCAAATTCATGTAATACTCTTTTCTGTTAAGCAAGTACAGTATGCATAAAGGAGGGAATTATAAAAGATGAAAAATATGAGTATACTTGGGGATTTCCTTTTGAGCTTTACTGCAGTTTTTTGAAGGAATATTAAGCATATTTAATTGCTAGCCTTTTATAGAGAGTAACTGAAAACAATGTTAACAAGTAAACATGTTTAGAAGTGCATGCTTTCTTCAGGGAGGCCTTATAAAGCAGCTTGCTATGCTCAGATCATCTCTTCCAGCTCCCTTGATATCTTTGTATTTTCACTGTGCTCCAAATACCATCTGCTGCTGCTTATGTGCCTTGTCACTGAAATATAAACTGAAATTCCTCCTCACTGGCACAAACATACACTGAAGAAATATCTTCCTCTATTGGAGAAAAACTAAACCTGAACTACATTACAATAGAAGCTTGGGGATGTAAAATATTCACGGTGACCTGTGAGGTCCTAGAAGATCTTTTCTAAGCTTAGTAATGCATTCAACACAGCACCTATTTTTTTGCTTTGGCTTAATTCACTGTTATGGCTTTCACAAACTGAGTGGAATAATTCTTAACAGGGGAAATTCAGTGTAGTGAACACATTAACTCTGTTTCTCCTAAAGATTAAATACAGTTTCTCTCATGGCCAAGCAGCATGCCTTATTTGTGGAAAGTTTCTGCACTCTCACGCTGCTGAGAACTTCCTCCACGCAGCAAACCAGAGGGCCAAGGAGCTTCTCTCCTTTGGGCTCCAGGCACTCTAAGCCTACAGGGTTCATGAAGCGTAAAATGCACAAAGTGCAGTTTGATGTCGAGCTGAATCTGAGTGGAAGATTTCAGTTAGATCAGTAAACTTTTTGATTACTGTTAAGTGTTCTGATTTTGATTAAAAAGGCCTAGAAGAAATCTTCTGCTGCTTGGGAAATGCAATTTTGAAACCAACTGCACTGTAAATCCACATTGAGTAAGTACAACTGGGCCCTGGAGATGGTTTTTGCTACTGAAAGACCATAATTTCTGTGACCAGTTGAACTAGCCAGAATGGGGAAGGCGGTCCAGGACTGGGCTGGATTACTTCTGTCATCCCTCAAATTGTTGGTGCCTAACTGGCACAGCATACGTCAAGGAGCTTGTTTACTCATTGGCAGCATAGAACATTTAAAATGAGGCTTACAAATTTGGCGTAAGAGAATACTAAGTATTATAAATGAAATACATAGGGGAAAGTGGGATTTTATTTTCTGGTGTCCTCTTTTTGGGTTTATGACCCTTAAGCTTTCCTCTGTAATTTTATGAGATAAGGCTAAATTTATAATTGTAGCTGCAATGTTCTAGTATTCTAAAACTCTGTGCATAAACACTTGAATGAAACAGCAATAAACTAAAAATCAACAATGTTGAAATACGTAGCCAATTCTTGATTCTTCTTATTTATGGATCTACCATCCTCTATTTGGATGAAGAATGTGGGACATGTATAATTTGATCTGAAAAGTGATAGCATTTCCCTTTTTGTTTATTCACTATAGAAATGCTTTAACCCAGTTACACTGTGTGTTTCCTAAAACTTTTGGCTAAGCTGCATTTAGAGGACTGAATTCGGAATAGTATCCTCCCATACTTAAGGAATGTTATACTGATAAAATAATGCCAAACCATCCTATTTTATTTCCTATATCTTAATGTGAAATCGGCACTATAATTAGATAATTTGAAAATTTAATAGAACTTTTGTCCTTGAATTAATACAGACAGATCACAGTGATGGCTCTGAGCCAGCAGATGAAGCAGAGAAAGGATGGGGTAAACTGCATGGAGTCATTGTATAATAGCAATTTTCTGTGTTCTTGTAATAAGGACTGTCTAATAATTACACATGGTCTAGGGAGAATTCATCCGCTTGGTGTAAAAAATAATAAAGCACATTATCATGATAAATGCATAAATTAAGTTAGAATCTCAAAAAGTACAGAAGTTCAGTAATTCTTCTAGGAAACTCAATCTGCATTAGTAATTTCACCAAAATGAGGGCATGTAACAGGTCCCTTATTGCCAAATAATGGAATTGTCTTTAATAAAAAATAGAGGTTTGATTGTAGAGTGAGATGGTAGACTTTCACTGTTTTGGCTGTAATAAAGATAGATGCATGATATTATGTATTTAAAATTAATACTTTTACTTAATAAAACAATACACATTATATATGACATACATAGCAGCAGACTGATAGGTTGCTGAGAAGACAGAAAGAATGTCAGTTTGCATTAACACAATTGCATTACTTCTAAGAACCCCTTCCAGTGTAAATGAGGAAATATTCCTGGCTTTCAATCTGTTATATTTAAGCAAAAAAAAAGGTTCATTTCTTCTCTTACATATATCAGCACAATTTTGACTACAGTCAGTGGGTCAAATTGCTCTTAAACAGTTACCCAACCCCACCTACTTCAGTGCAGTGATGGCAGAATTTACCCACCTGGCTTGTCTGATGAACTGACTTTCCTGACATGAGCAGGCCAGTTGGGCTGACATGTCTATTAGACCTATGGCCCTTGCAGTTGTACAGCACTCCATAATACTTTTGATCAATTAAGAAACAAAAGTGCTCCTGAAATTTAATTTGTTGTACCTTTATAGGGTTTGTTTTTCAGTGTAATGAATCCTGAGTAGAGTAATTATCTTTAGAAGAGGCAACGAATAAAGCTACCAATTTAAAATATTCAACAAAGTATAGCTTTGTGGCCAAAATGTAGCTTGTGAAAGAATTATTGTATCTATCTGTCTGTCTGTCTATCTGTCTATGTCTTGGGATGCACATAGGTGATACTGAGTTTTCCAAAGCGTCTCAGCCACTAGCTTCATCCTTAGGATTCTAATCATCTCTAAAATGTAGTTCTGCGAAACCAGGTCCCATTAAATTTAAATGATGCACAGGCTATATGTGCACTGGTAGTGCTCTCCCGGTATGGAAATAGCAATATTCTAATGCAGATAAGTGCTCCAAGAGGAAATTCAGTTAGAACTGTAAAGTGATGCATATTAAGTCAGCATCAGTACATTAAATTACCCTTTGAGTGAAACAAGTTAAATTGGTCAAATTTTAGGTATACTGATCAAGCAGAATTACTTCTGGGAACTCTGCTGATGTAGCATGTCAGTCACACGTAATAACCCATAGTACCCTGAAGTAACTTAATTATATTGATAGAAACCCATGCAGAGGACCTGTCCTTAGTTCCTAAATGACTTGTAAAGTAGGATTTAATCTTTGAAGCCATGTAGAAACTTTTGAGAGGCAGTATTTGTGTCCCTAGACGCTTGCAAATATACTGTGTTCTGAAGCTTTTAGAAAAGCTCCTCTCTGAACCTACTTGTGCCTTCTAGATGCAACATGTGATTGGGGATGTTGTAGTATAGGTGCCTTTATAGTCCCAAGGCCAGGGCATCCTCTTGGGACAGGGGTTCAAGACTTCTCAAGAGAGAATTAAGAATTAACTTGGAACACATGTCTCCCATTTTAGCTCATTTATAGACCTTTGGGCAGAAATTGGGCGGCATCCTACCAGGGCATGAATGTGTGGTTTACTTAGTTTCTCTTGCTCTTCTTTTTGGAGGTCTCTTAGTTAAAAGTCCTTGAGAAGCTGAAATTTGCAGTGCACACAGTGTACGGATATCAGATTTATCTTAGAAATATTGTTCGTAATTTAATAGTGAGGTATCCACAGAGACCAAGAAGAGAAAATTAACTTTAGTGCTTGACTGTCTGTTTCAACTAGATATTATTTCACCAATTTACATGACAGTCTTAAAGGACAGCAAGCTTTTTTTTTTTCAGGAAAAAACCCAAATCTATGGAATGAACAGAGAGGTCTTGGTGTCCTGCCAAGGTGTGACTGCATGAATTCTTGATTATAGAGTGCTTTGAAGCCTTCAAAGAAAAGTGCAATAAAACTGCAGGTTGTTGTTATGAAGCATACAGAGATTTCCCCCCCTCAAATTTTTCTCTAATGCTCTCTGTGACTATCACCTAATTTCCTGCTTGGCTTCCATCCCCAGTTCTTTTTAATACGATTACCTGTTGGCAAAACTGCTTTGCACACTGGAAAAACACTGTCCAGAGAGTTACCAAGCACAAAAACTCCTCTTATGTTACAGAAGGTTTTTAATATTTTTAAGTTTGTGGTAATATTTAAAAAAAAAAAAAAAAAGAAGAGGTATTCATAGGAATATTATTCAGCCTATTTGTAATTGACCTTGACTTTCTGTCACAGTTTTGTGCATGTTCTACAAGCTTATGGGTATGCCTGGTTTTATCTGGATTGCTGGTTTCTGAAATAGAAAAGGAAGATCTTGAACTCTCTGCTTTTGGCAGCTGAGAGGATTTAATACCTTGTTGTGGCTGAGATACTGGAATAGTACAAATGTTGTTTTCTGATTACCTAAACACAATTTACAGTATTTACACAGCTTAATTTTTAAAGCAATAATTGCCTTTATTAGGGAGGCGGTGATCCTCCATCCTGGAGACGTGCCCTGCCCAGCGCAGCTGCGTTCTCAGCAGCATGGCCTCAATACTGGTGACTGCTGCCTGTTCAAGGACAGACACATTGGTCACGTAATCAGACCAGTGGATGTTCAGGATAGTGCGGAGGCAGCGCTGATGGAAGCGTTCGAGGAGACGCAGATGGCGGCGGTAGATGACCCACGATTCAGATCCATATAAAAGAGTGGACAGCACAATGGCTTTATAGACACTAATCTTGGTACTTTTCTTCAAGTGTTTATTGTGCCAGACTCTTTTATAGGTCCACTCTGGCCTCCAATCGGCAGGCATGGAGACACACCATCCATAACGCTGCTGATTCCTTTGAGAACGCACGTAGAATCAGTCTGGAGGAGAAAAGACAACGCAGAAAGAACTGTGCCTCACCTACACCACCTATGGAGACTTTCTGCTGTGCCTTTTGCAACCGGACTTGCCTATCTCGCATCGGCCTCTTTAGCCATCAGCGCGCTTGCAGCAAGCGTGGGTAGAGCCCTTCCCAAATCTTTGTTCGCGAAGCCTAGCCATGAATTGCCTTTATGTGCTCCTAAGTGAACTGAACGCAAACCCTTTTTCTCCCTATTCTGTATACTAAACATCTCTCAGTCCTGAAGCCATGATGGGAAAAGTGCTTAATTTTCTTTAGAAACACCTGAAGCACTTCCAGAGCTTGCTTCTCTGTTCTGCATGGCTGTGGGCAGGTGCTTATTCTAACCCCTACTGAGCGCTTAGAAGTCATCCTCATGCTCAGGTGTGCCTGTAGCCAGCTGTTGCTCTGTCTCCTGACATTACTACACCACCCTTAACCTTCCTTTTGCCAGCTTTGCTGGTGAGGTCCATGTGTATGTGGTCTGTTAAGGATCCTTAGCTCAGCTTTGCACTGTGGGTACAGCCCCCAGATAACTGCCGGGAGCTCTGCCTGCGCTGGTGGCTGCCAAGCCCCCTCCATCGGTCCTGAACTGTGAGCATGGCCTGTTCACCTTAGCTGGGCATTTCAGCTGTGGACAATTTGACTGCACATTTCCTACAAATGCTGGAGAACAGGACATGCTTTGCCCAATTTGTTATGTAGTTTCACCTTCCTCTTATTCTTTTGTCACTGAGTTGCAGGTAAGTAAGATGACTGTAATTACTGAAAACGCTGTGGTTTGTGCAGCATTAGATTCTTCTATAATGAGCCGTCATTATGATTTGGGAGAAGCTTGTTTTGCTTGAATGGTTTATTAGAGGTTTGGTGTCTGTTAATTGGGTTTTTTGTTGTTTGGTTCTGGGGTTTTTGTTTGTTTGGTTTGGTTTTTTTCTCCCATGTTAATTTTTATTCTCTGTTTTGTTTTGGAGTCCAAGAGAAAGGAATTTTTTTTCTTATTTAATACTTTAATTAAACTACTCTACAGTCTTATTCAAGCATATCACTGTTGATATTAAATAATAGAAACAAATTGCCAGCTGCAGGACAGAAGTCAGGGACATGTTTTGAAGGAAGATATGCAGCATTACTGATACAAATTTGTACTGATTTGCTGCAAATACACAGCAGAATTTTGATATTGGGAGGAAGAATTTTCTCCAATGCAGATGGTGCAGTTGTGGGATGAAGATATCCTGTGGAAAAAAGGTGTCTTTTCCATGTAACACTAATTGTGTTTCTGTTTCTTCGGTGAGGTCACAAAATAAAGTCCTATAGAGATCAGACGATGTACCTTTCACTCACCTGGGAATAAATGATCCTGATTCTTAGGCTGAACTTTGTAAATCAATTGCCTTTGCCCTGTACCAGTCGGGTTTGGGGGGCCTGTTGTGAGAGGACACAGGTTTCTGCCAGTCTGCAAGGGCAGCTGTGGTAGGGTGCTCCTGCATTACTGGGTACATGTATTCGCGGCTACAAAGCTGGATCTGCATCAGATATCGCTGAGTTCAGTGGCTGTACATATGATTAGTTATGGCCAGAATGTTTTAATAAATCACTACCCACTTGTTTGTAAGCACAGTTTAATGTCAATAGCAGGAATAAAACAAAAACAATAGAACAATCTGAGGAACTGTGTGCTGCAAACTGGGTCACTGAAAAGATTTCAGGCTGTAAATAGATATTTTGGAGTTGTTATTTGACACTCCGATCAGTTGCCAACAGCTTGTTTGGCTGAGTGCAACCCACAACATTTTGTGCAACTCAAAACTCTTCATGCAGTCGGTTCCCAGGTTTCTCAATTCTTCTAATGACCCAGTTAGGGAGCTCTGTGGGACATGCAGGGACTCTTCCAAATCACAAGCTTCCTCCCCTTCCCACCAGTATTTCCTGGGAGATATATATCTGCAGTCTTTGTTTTGCTTCCCTGTTTTTTTCCCCCAAGATCTTTGTAACATCCTTGGTCACAGAGTACACAGCTGATATAACAGAGCAACACAAATCTGCCATAACTGACTACTGGAAGCTGCTACCTCTGTAAATGCCAGCCCAGATCCCTAATTCTGTCCTTGTCCCTGCTTTTTGTGGCTTCAGTCAAAACACTAGGGCCAGAGTGACATCTACTCACTACTGCTTAGTGAGTTAAAAACCTCAGATAGTTTATGTGACCTAAATATACTTATTTTACCTGTTTTGCCATGATTTTATCTTACTCTAAGTTGGCCAACCAATGCCCCATGGACTCGCTATCGTGAAGACAAAGTTAGCATGCAGTTGCTAGTTAGTGTGCAGTGCTTTGCAAATGTCTGGAGATATATACATTTTTATTTTTTTAAAAGAAGTTATATTCCTCTGTGACTTATTTTGCTTGTTGCCTCACACATTGCACAACATGCTAACAACAAAACTATTTTGTGTAAAACAAGCGGTGTACAGTTGAGTATATTTAGAGGCACTGTAACTGTGATTAGATGACTGAGGTATGTTATGCAACTGATCTAAGGAGTCCAAGGAACGTCTATTATTTGCTGCCTGTTTTTATTTTCTTAACAGACCAAAATATTTCTAAAATAGACAGGAGTTTTAAAAATAAAAGGCAATACTCACTGGATTTTACCCATTTTAATATATTACTCTTTACTTGAATAATTCAGTGTGACATGTAGCTTGCAACTTGAATTCCAAAACTAGTTCATATGTACATGATAATTCTGAGTAAGTGACTGAATTGTTTGCATATTTAAAGCATAATCTCCTAGTAGTGAAGGGGAGAAGGAAAAAACATTCTTGAGGCATGCTGAAAAGGAAATGACTTAAATTCTGGATAAAGTCTGGAGGTTTGTATAGATTAGAATTGAATCTATACTTATATTTGCTATGTTTTCCTTCAATTTAAGTCAGTTATATTGAATTAGAAGACTGTCAAAGATGCAGTATGCTGTGATTGCAATTTTGTCTGTATTCAACAAGAAACCTGCTCCAGTGAAAATGTGAGGCACAAAATTGTTATCAATTACTGTTTCTTTCTACTGTGCATAAATGGTTATAACTTTAAAGTGTGTGACAGGAATGCATTGGACACATAGGAACAGAGAAGTTTCTCTGCAGTTTGCAGGGGCTGTGAGCACACTCATCCTTCCTCTCTGCCACCTTGTCACTCCATCACTGGACAGACAGGCCAGTGCCATGTGGCACACTGGGAGGGAGTCACAGGCAAGGAGACAGGTGTCCAAAGGAGCCCGAATCAGTGCTTTCTGCAGTAAGATCTGTCTCATTCTGAGTGTGTGCAGGGCTACTGTGTGCCTGGGCTTCCCTGAAGTGGATTGTCTTTAGACTTTGCCTGAATGCAATTTGAGGATAAGGGGATTGTTGCTCATGATTTTTCAAGTGCCTGGCAATGTGGCAGGAGCTGCTGCTGGGTGTCTGTAATTTGTACTCACATGAGTTTAGCAGCTGGATTGTGCTGGGTCTGACGTGCCCTGGCTGCACTGCACTTGCTGCGCACAACTTACACAGCAAGTAGGAGCCTGGGCACAGTGTGTTGCCCTGAGGAGTGTGGCTGTAGTGCTGGAGGTCTTCCTCATCCCTTTTGGTTCAGGAAGTTCAGACAAGTGGGATTTCTTAATTCTGAGTGCATATGTAGCTGCCTGATTTCGTCTGATCAAGTTTTGACAGTGGATGGAAAAAAGGGTTTCTTCTGAATCACTGATGGAATCAGACTACGAGTTTCTCGAATAGGGCATTTGAAGAAAAATTTAACATTAGATCATAATAAAACAACTTTGCTTATAATGCAAATGGCTTATCAGTGGAGATCTGTAGCTAAATTGCATTTTCTACAATATCAAGCCACTGTTCCAAGAGAGAAAGCAGATAGAAAATAATATAAAAATCATAATGACACGTCAAGCAGTACAGAGTTTGAAAAAAAAAAAAAGGAAAAAGCCAAACATTATTGTTTCTTACCACTTCTCTTAATGTCTAATGAAGTTTGTTTGTATGACCTTTAGCCACTTTTACTTGTTGATATATGATGTAGTATTCTTGGGCAGAGAACAAGTCAGTTAATCTTTCTGTCAGAGGGGTACTCTTGCAATTCACATGGTAGCTGGAATTAGAAACTGGTGAAGCTACAGATGAGACATCATATTCTGCAGCAAAGGAGGCTTATTAATTTGACTCATGCTGGTACTCCAGAATTGACCATCTGGTTCTGTAAATAACAAAATTAATTTACATGTTGACCAACTAGCAGCAGTTTCCATTATGCTAAACACCTGTTATCACTTAAAGACATTTTGCTGAATATGATGCATTAGCTGTATATTATTGCTGCTAAGGATGCATACAGAAATATGTCATCTGCTTACATGGTTCAGGTGTTGCTTAAGCAATTTATTGAATTTGCTGAAGGGCTGATTCAGGAAACTATTGCATTTAGGAGGAACATAAGACAGCATTGTCAATTATTGTAAGTATTTCTGATTACTGCATTAAAAATACACTCTTCTGTCTGTTGTGGTATGGGAAGTGTGTGAGAGTAATTATATGTGTTATTCCAGTGGCTATTCCTATTCCTGTTTATTTCAGGTTTTTGTCCAATAATTAAGGATAAATATGTGAATTATCATATGGATATTACTGGCAAGTGAAAAAAGATCTGGGGTAAACAGAAAGAATTTGCAACACAAATCTCACCAGAAAAATCTTGCAATAATCTCTCAACTGGGGAAGGAGAAAGCTTTTAGTTTTTCAAGAAATAGCTTGTTGCTTTTCACTTCCTAAAGATCTGGGGATTTAAAATATCGTTGCATAGTATTTCATGAAGAAAAAAACCCTTCAGATGACAGGAAAAAACTTTCATATGATGGCTTTATGCTTTATTGTCTGTTTTGTACAGCAAACTGAAAACTAGAAAACTTCTGGGGAAATTAACACTTGTTACGGATTAAAATTTCAGAAAGGCTGGATGGACTGTACTCTCCTCTGAATAATTTGCTCTTAGCCAGCTGCAAAGCCACAAATAAAATCTTTTGTGTAGCACAATGGACTTAATTTCCTAATTTGTTCTAAAATGGATAATCAGCAAGCCTCTTGTCTGAGGTCTAGACAGGAATCCAATACAAAAATGAAAGACAGAAAAATTATCAGTCTAGAAAAGAAGCATATGTCTGTCTGCCAGCTCCATTTTGGTTTTTTACTCTTTCTGTATCTTTTACAGGCAAGTTGCTTTTCATATTTACTTTAAAGTGCAACACAGTTTTCCTTTCACTTCAGTGTTTTCATCCTCATTTTTATGCATGTGAAGTTTGCTATGAACATTCAGGTTTAAGGTGAAGGTTATTTGTTTGGGTTTCATGTGCCTTGTACTCCTAGCAGGATATGTTTAACAGTTAGATAGGTATAATAAAACTACATAGTTATTTGAACTAGAAACTTTTATCCCACAGCTGTTGTACAGCTATTTCTTATGATTGACTGTTTTATGAATATCCTTGAATATTTACTAGAAATTTATGCATGTTGTATTGACAAAGATACAGAGTAATCACACGTCTTTTCAATATGCCCTAAAATGATTTTACAGGTTCAATGATCTTAGCTCATAGTAAAAGAAACTAACACCGTATAGGTCAATTGCGGTATATGAAAGATTCCTTTGAAGTTTATGATTTCATCCAGGAAAAAGGAGTTAAGATGACCTGTCCGAAGGGGAAATAGACTTTAGAAATTATTGTTCAGCCAGGAGGCATTTCCATTTAAGTGACTGTCTAAGAGGATCTTCAGTCCATTTCAAACACAGCAAACAGGAGCATGAGTAGAAACAAGGAATATCAAAGAAGGAAGTCAAGCATAAAAAAGAGAGGCAGACAAAAGTTTTCAATTAATCAAATGTTTAACTCCTCTCCTGCCTCTTGGTTATGATAGAATGAAGAGAGAAAATAGAGGGCCCTGAATTTATATTTGCTCATGTGTGACACTTCTGTCTCTCCAGACATTCACAAAACACTGTTTAAAACTTGTAATATTAAATAAACTTTAATGTTCATCAATTTAGGTTGGTACAATTTTTAGCTTTTGAGATATTAAAATGTAATGATTATTACTGTATCTTGATGGCAGAAAAAGTAGTGTTTGAAGGGATGCGTGGAGGTTATCCAATTCAGTCTCAATGCTGCATGAAGTTCTGTTGACACAGTACGAACTCATGTAGAGTTTTGAGGGAGCCTGGGATGGCTAGCTCAGATAAAGATGACTACATTTGGTTGAAAGAAACCCATCCTAGAAGCGAAACAGTATTGACAACCTGCTGAGGGATAAAAACTAGTTACTACTTTAAAGTAATGGAAATGGTTGATGCGCATTGACTGCTGACATTGTATTGCCTTTTGTGGCTTTGACCACAATATCTGACCTTTTGTCTACAAACCTTCGTGTAAACAAAGAGAAGAATCTACAAGATGTCTTGAAGAGTAAGATTACACTCAGTGAAGTAACTATTCTTTTTCCATATGATTTTACAACTAAATATATGAAAAACAATTAAAAAAAATTACAGTGGTTTCCATTTGTCATAACTTTTCCTCAAGAGCAAGGTGTCTACACAGACAAATGAAAAAAATAATTATGTAGACAAGTTGCATCTCTGAAGGTATAAAACAGTCTTCCTGCTTCACTAAGGGTTTTGTTTGCTTGCTTTATTTTGTTTTAAAATAAATGCCAGTGAGACTGGAATTTTTTTTTTTTTTTTGAGCCATTGCACGTTTAATTGGCCACATTCACTCTTCTTGAACTGGACCAGAGGTAAGTAAAACTATCATCCATTCCTCCTGGCATTTTGGATTGATTTGAGAGTAAGACATTTGCCCTAAGGGAGAGAGGCATTACGTCTGCACAGAGGCGAACAAATGTTTTTTAATTAATGATTTATTCAACTCATGCATTTCTTTGTTGGTGTGTAACAGAACACCCTTGGGAAGATCACTGAGACAAGAGGCTGAACTTGGGACCTTGAATCTGAAACCCTGAACATCTACTGCCAAAAGGCTCGTCTTTGTCTAACAAAGCTACTTTGGCATCATAACCCTAAGGTGAGGTCTCTTCACTCTAGAGAGTGTTGTTTCCCTGGGTATCAGTCAATCATGGTTTAACTGGCTGGCTGACACTCAGCCAAATCCAATCTTTTATTAAGTAATTCATTAAATTTATTAAATTACGTGGAGTCCATTTAGGTGACCCACATTAGCATAACACTAATAATACAGCATGTTTAACAGAAGAAATACAAGATACAGCTTTTCCCTGCCAACTTTCCAATCAAATTTCTTGCTGGGATTACTGGATGCACTAGACTGGGAGCAGTCATTTCCAGCCTCTGTCCCTCTTGAGGCAGCTTGTGTTTGTGTCATGGGAGGCCAAACTTTGCTGGATTTAACTGAGAAGAACAAGAAAATTTTGGGTAGTGATCAGTTTTGAGGTGAGGGATTTCCCCTTCTTTCCTGTGACTTGCCAATTCTCTGAGCTACCTGGCTTGGATGTTGCTGGGATTTTAAAGAAATTCTTATTAGCATACCAAGAAAGTTCAAAGATTAGCTCAGACTCCTGCCCTTGACAGGGGTGGGTAGCAAATGCTTGGGGAGAGGACATGAGGACAGTCAACAACCACCAAGTGGTGCTTCTCTTCCCTGTAAGAACTTGCAGGTATGGCAGAGTTCCCAGCCCAGGCATTGCCTACCGGCTGTATCCATTCAGACCGATCAAAGTTCAATCAAAAGTTAATTACAGCTTTTGGCTCCTTGTGCTGACATCAGCGAAGCAGCAGAGATTTCTGGGACGTGTGGTATGATCATTTAGCATACTTGTACAATTCGAGTGCAATGTGGCTGCTTGTTTGCCAGGAGCTTCATGAACAGGGTCATGCTGTGACTGCAGAGCAAGCTCCGTAGCTCATCCGCAGATGGAGAGGGACTTTCTTGAGCATCTTATCTATAAGGAATCATTGCCAGAATAATTTCAGAGGAGCATTCTTCTTCTGGAAGCACGTGCAAGCATTAAACTGTGAGCATTTATGGAGGGACAGAGGAGGATTTTTCAGCCCAATCTGATGCATCCAGCAATGTTATTTGTCTCTGCTGCCACACTGGATGAGCAGTAACTCTGCTTCCAGTGTGGCAGCCAGTGTGTATGGAGGCAAGGTTTTTGAGAATAGACCCTCCAGTCATACTCATTTGTTTAAACTATTCACAGAAGATAAACTCAGAATGACAAGTGCAGTTAGAAGATAATTAATTCACAATTTTTATTCTTTGCCTCTATCCCAGACTGGACAAAGTGTAACTGCCTTAGAGGGGCAGGGTACACAGGAACAAGACAAATGTTGAGGTCTTGCTACATCTGTAAAAAGGCAGACATCACTCCTTAGTACTGGTGTTGTGAGATTTTAGGGGGTCTTTCTGTAAAACACAGGCTAGTAAAAACCACTGGCAGGCAATGCTCTGTGCTGACCAACCAGAGAGCAGCCCGCCAGTCAGGTGAATTTAAAAGGGTTAAGAGGAGTTCCCTTTCCCTGCTCCTCCCTGGCACACCATGGCAGGAGTATCTATAATTTCACTCTGAATGAATTGTTTGCTATCCCAGAGATACAGTGAGAGTAATTGTTTTATGAGCAGTAGCAAACAATTACACTGTATCTGTTTGGATTTTTTTTGTGTGCATACCGCTTGACAACATTTTATTTGTCAGCTAATGTTTTGTGGAAAGGGTAGGATTTGTCAAAGGCAGTGAACTGATGTAGGAGTGTAGATGCTAATGGATTTGTTAATTTTGTATTCCAGATAACACAGGACTCGTATCATAAATGTATTTAGGCATAATTTTTCTTTTACCCTCTGGATAAATGCCTGAGGTTTGACTAAAAGTGCGAAGACAGTCCAAAAAAATCCTAGGAAGTCACAGAAACTCAGCACACAGATTGTGGTGGATACACAAATCCTTTGCACATCTCTCAGGAGAGACGTGATCTGTTACAATCTGATTAACAGCGAGGGTGTCACCAAAAACAGTTTCAGAGAGAGGCGTGAAGGGACGCCCTCCCTCTCTATGCTCTGTGTCTGGGAAACCAGAGACCCAGTTTGGAACCCTCCAATGATTAGTTTGCAGTAGGGACTGGGAACAACACTTTCTCTCCCTGATAAGATCCCTAGGGTCTTTTTTTGGTACTTTTCCATGTGGTCTTGAGCCCATGAAGTTCTCATCGGGAGGTATTTTTTCCCCAAACTGGGAGGTATCAAATACTTAGCCTTTATTTTACACTGTTAAGGAGACACTGTTGTTATGGATGATGTCCTGCCCCTGTGAACTTTCCCTGTGACCCGGAGGTGTCAAAGTCAAAGATTTTGGTATAAGCGTGACTTATCTGTGTTTAATTTTATGTTTTTGCTCAGGTGCTACATTTTGTGTGTTTAAGGTTCAGCAACGTCAAATATTCTTATGGCTTTATTTACAGCAAGCTACCAACATCAAAAACCACCTCTGAATTAGGATCCTCTTTTTGACTTGACCTGAATGATTTTTTCCTGAAGAATGTAGTGGAAAAAAAGCCATAAAGTGCTTCAGAAATTCTGTGAGTCCCTGAGGCAGAGCAATAGCTCTAGAAAATATGTTTAACGGAGAACATGCAAAATAGCTTAAATGGCTTAGTATAAAATGTCCTGAGCTTCAGTTTTGTAATTGTGCTAGTTCAGAGGTGTGGTAATAAATATTAATTTTATTTTGACATTTGAAAGAGACATTTGAATGCTGCCTATGTTAAATGCAGAATGATTAAAAATTATTGTGGTGTGTGAAATTTATGTTTTAGCTTGTGTGATTACATCCTTCTAAAAATGTGCAAGGCTGTAATCTTTTAAAATTGTTTTTGCAGTAGAGAGATTAAAATTCCATGAAGCACTTCATATATTTTTAAACAATCATGTTAATTTGGAACTGACTCAAATAACATTCATTCTATTTTAAACACAAGTCATAATGATCCACGTTCAGATCCTTTGTTTCCAAAAAAAGTAACCACATCCACACAGTCCTCAGCAAAAAAAGTTTTCTTGTACCGTGAGCCACCGTAGAGATGGCACCAGCTGGCTGGGTATATAGCAGATATGGCAGAAAGACTAAATGTATTTCCACACTAAATCAATGCTTTATTTCAGAATACAGGATAGTTTTCCATCCAACTTCACCTCCCCTCCTACACCTCCACTCTCAATCTGTGTGCCTGTCCTGGAATTTCCCTGGTGTGCCAGTGGAGTCAGAGTCGGGAGGGTATGCTGCAGGCTGGGATTAAACAGCGACTGAAAGCCTATGTGGGTGTAGTTCTGCTGCATTTACTTTGCAGATAAGGATCTTACATCAAGGTTGCACTCTGAGGGTCAAATTCAAATCCGAGTGTAGCTAGAACAAAGTTGGTGTGCTTCTGAATGGAAGAAAAAAAAATACAAAAATTAAATGGATACTCAAATATTTAGAAATGTATAGCATGGCATTGGTTTAGAAATGTATAGCATGGCATTGCTCCTTTTTATTGATTGTTCTGAGCCAGTCTGTGTCCTCACACTTGGTGATCCCCTTGCTTTGTCAGTTCTGGATTTCACTGAGTTGAAGGTTAAGAGGTGTTTATCGGTATTCTGTATAATGATTTACCCTTGTGTTAGACAGATTGCAGTGACAGATACCAGTATTGAAGCTATGTTCTTTTGTCTGCTGATAGAACTACCATGTCTTTTTCCCCATCACTCAGCACTGACTTTCATGCTTACTGTATGTAAGGCTTTTACAAATTCAGCAAGTACATGTTGTTTCAGTGGCAAGCACAGGCATTACATGTTTCCAGTCCCCATGGATTTACACAGTCCATGTCTCCACATCTGTCATAGACCATTAGGTGAGGCAGGATGCTGTTCTGTGTCTTATTGTCTCGATTTATTTATTAGGCTTCCTGGAAGGACCCCAAATCTGGCTCCCTACCAAACTCCCCCAGAACGCTGAATTGAGCTTTCACCATTGTTGTCCTGACCGTTCACAGTTGCTTGGGACTGTGTCCTGTCAGGGGACCTCTGCACTGCCTGCGGGAGGTCCACCACCTCAGATCCCGACTCATTCCTCCAGATCTAGTTAACTCCTTCCTGATGGTGTAGATAAAGCCTGTCTACACCCACAGAGCAGAAGGGATGCAAAGCTGCAGTTTCTTGATGGTAGTGGTGAAACTAATTGAAAAAGATGGGAGTTTCACTGAAGAACTTGAAACTGTATGTTGGTTTATGCTGCTGTGTGCTGACTGCAGGATCTTTGCTGGAAAATGTCTGTAGAACAGACCTTTCTGTAGAGCATATTTTGACAAACTTTATGACTTGTCCATTAGAAGTAACTAAAATTAGAGAAAATATTAAAGATTCAAGATAGAAAGAGTATCTGGAGTTTTTGATTATATAATGTGTGTGAAAGCACTTCTTTGATACCTGAAAGGTGCTTGGTACTTCACAGTGTCCTCGCAAAAAGGCAGTGAATCCCAGGTGATGCTTTCAGGCCATCTGTACTTTGTGAGATGCTTTTAACGGGCAGATTCTCCCCTTTTCTTCCATCTGACCTTAAGGGAAAAAATGCATTAAGGAAAGATAGTTCTGAGAATGTGAGTGTACCTTGCATTGAAAGACAAGGTCCCTTCTTCACTTGACTTTAAACTCCAGTAATGACAGTTAACTCTTGCAGTAATCCTTTAAAGAGGGTTGTCAGTCTCTATTAAAACTGAATTTATCTTTATTGCTCTCTTGAGTTAGATAACGTAGTTTATGACTGTACTTTTTTTTTGGTGTGTGCATTGTCAAAATCATAAAACAACATATTTGGAAAACACCTGTGCAACGCTTTTTTCCATTCCTGCTAGACAGAGTAAGACTGTAATGTCTTATGTGAAAAAAAGGCAGGAAACTCACAAAGTGCTGGTGGTTGGTACAGGGGCAAATAGCATCAATTTCAAGACCAGGCAGTTACCAGTCACACTGTCCAAACCCAAGAACAGCTGTAGGTACCTACTACTCATCTGACTACACTATGTTGTCACTTGTCCTTTGCCACAGGATTGGGGAAAGTGCAGCAAAGTGAGTGTAAACTTTTTACTTCTGAAAAAATGGGTTACAGTCAGCATCCAATTTTTACTTGTGAAAAAAAGACTACAAAAAGAAGAAAGAAGACTGATGAATTGAACTGTTTATGGACAAACACATTGAAACAAAATTACTACTAATGGCATTGTCGCACACAAAAAGTCTTGAATTCCAGTTTGCAAATTGATTCTGGTGTGCCATATTTTGCTCCATAGTCATTGCTGGTGTTGGTAGAAAGTCCTTTATGGAATGTGGAGTGTTCTCATGTAAACTGATTTACATGTAAACTGGCCAGCCTAGTTAAGATTTTTTTTTCTCAAATAATAGATATAAGAAATGAAGGTAAACTTTTCAGCTACAAAATGGATTTCAAGAGCATCTGTTCATCTTTTCTGTTAAGAGGTATCAAGTAAATGTTGTAGCAACAATAACTTCTCCTTAAAATAACTTTTGATCACTCCTGTTATAAACTGATTAAACATGAGGCACAGGAACTCTTACCTACATTCTAAAATATGCACAATTCTGTGTACACAGAAGGCATGGCAAAAAGAAAGCAGTGTGACCGCATGGCATCTCTGTCTGATGTGGTAAGAAATGTTTGCTGTGATAGAGCTCCAGTTAAAAATGAATTTTATTCCTTTTCCCACTGACTTCCTTCTGAAATGATCTGAAAATCCTGACCTCCCACCGAGAAACTCGTTTTGTCGTTCTTTAGGCAATGGGACCCTATAACAGGGTGACCATTGTGGAGAAATTATCCTGAGAACCACTCTGTATTGGTGTCATGACAGAGGAGGAAAACCTGATGAAAATGAGGATACATCAGCTTTAATCCCATCAAGTCACTGACCTTTCTACTAAAAACTTTAAGAAGATTGTCTTCTATGTTGATGTTATTTGTCATGTGAACATATTCCCTGGATTTAGAAAATAAAACAAAAATAATTGGATTTTGAAAATGAACTGATTTTCAATAGATTGTTAGAGAAGTCACAACAGGACTTTCAGACCCCTTGTGGCTCAGGCAGAACTTGAACTTATGTTCTTGAAATGAAAAGCTCTGCATGCGATTATTCATTCCCTGAGCCATACTAGACTTTTAATATATTATCTCTGATGTTTTTGTTTCTTGTAAGGAAATTAGGCAAAAGCAAGCTGTATTTCTGCAACTGTGTTGTGGAAAACTGACACTGACAGAAGATGATATCATGGTTGTTGCCTTTCTGCAGAAGTATTTATAAAACATGCCTATATATAAGTCTATATAAGTGCAGTTTGAATCAATTTATCTCAGTCTGTAGTCTGGAGTCCATCAACACTCTGCCAAAGACTTACTGACTGTATTTTACTGGATCTATTTTGAATTTACAGCTGTTACAATGTTTTTAAAAGTTAAAAGATCTTGACCTTACTGTGAGTAAAAAGATGTTGTGGCTACGGTAAAGGTAGTCAACAACAGGAATGAAGATGCTCTGTACTGCTAGTGAAAATATGATAATTACCAAAACAAATCCTTTAAAATCTAGTTCACATTATGACACAAAACTGGGAACTTGTGGATATTAGCAGAATATAGCATGATAAATTAAATCAGTCACTATAAAAGGACTGACTATCTGAAATCGAATTACTGCAGCTGAAAAGAGAAACATGAGTCCTGCTTACATCCATTTTCCGTTTTATCCTGGCAGAGATTACTAATTTTTACAGTTTCAAGTGAAGATTTGGTCTTTGAAAGTATTCACTGAAAAAAACAATAGTGGAAAGAAAATTTCCATTTTCCTGAATATGATATGCTTATTCATATGAGCCATTCCATGCTGGATAAGGGTGTGTGAGGGAAACTGTCTATACCATGGAAATACCCTGTCACCTTGAAGATTAAGGTCACTAAATAGAAAGCAGAAGGTTACTTATGACAGAAAGACTTTCTGCAAAGGTTCATGGCTCACAGGAGGGAACTACTGATTGTCTGAAAGGCCTGAAGAGCCATTAAAAGTCAGAGAGGTCCTTCCCAGTGGCATACTTAACAAAGAGCTAACCTTCCTTCTTTGTGACACAGTAACACTACTTTTTTAAGCCACCATAACTGCTCTTTGATGTAAAGAAGAATGGTGAGAATACAGCCGATAAACCTGACTGCTTTTCCAACTGCTATTCAGGAGTAACTGTGTGTGTTTGGAGAAAATTGGAGGCTTGAGGTTTTGAAGGCATAATACTCAGAAGAAAAATTCTCTCCTAGGAGTTCCCAGAATATGATCCTGAGTATGTCCACACAGTAAAGGTGTAATGGCAGAGTGGTAATTTAGTTTCTGTTATGAAGAATTTTCCTCTTTTTTTNGTATGCTATTTATTGAAAATGGACTTACACTTGCTACCCACCTGTTCACTTAAGAGGTGATAAATTCATTATATTAAAGTAGAAAACACTGTTGCCTTGTATACCCATTTAACACCAGCAACTGCATTTCATCTCTGTTTTTGAAAAATGCAAGCATATTACTAATTCCTGAACGTTCTCTTGTGTGTTGATCTTCACTCCACTTTCTCCTTGTATTTTGATGCAAATACATTTTGGGAACAAGATGACACTTCCAATGCCTTTGTCTGTCTCTGAAGTAAGAGTAATTGTTAGGAATCAGACGATTTGGTTAGAAACTAAATTTTATTTAGCATTTCTTTTGAGGGTTTGTGGGAAGACTCTGTGAAGAAAATCAGTTATTATCATGATTTCTTGGGAAATCAGTTTTAAAAGGTTCATTTCTGCACATTCAGTTGATAGTTTTTCCAGCAGAGGGCAAGAAAGTATAACAGATGAAAATGGTGCGGGTTTCCTGGACAGCCACCGCTGCTGACATGTTAAGCAGAATAGCCTGAGGATGGAATTTGAAAGCCAATAACCATCCCCCTTCAGGGCACAATGGCTTTTAAACAGCCTTTTACTCTTCAAGGATAGTCATAGACAGACAAGTTAGAAAAGGAGCAGAGGAGACCACCGGAGCTGCCAACTGGTGCTTGTTGCTTTGTCAGGACAAATTCTTTCTGCTGAGATCTGATTTCTGGGGTGTGTGTGGGAAAGGGGCACACAGTGCCTTTTCAAACCAGGGGCTGCACTGACACATGGTTCCTCACTCGATGTGAGACTGTTTGTGGGATGAGGAGGTACACAGCTGCTCCTCGGATGCAGGGCTGTGATCCTACACAGTCATTACAGCTGCTGAGTTCAAGGCTGTAAGGCAGGGTTCGCCTCTTCTCTAAAGGACAAACAAAACCGTAGTTGACCTCAGATGTTAGAACCAAGCTGTTGCTCAGGAAGAAACATCGGGGATTTTGCATTCAAACGTGAATAAAGTGTATTTATCACCATGTATTTGTTATTGTGGTGAGCACACGCATGTGTTAAAAGGCATACACATGGAAACATGCAAAACATTGAGCCATTCTGGGGGAGTGAGTTTGCAGACTATCAAATTTAAGACTGCAGACCTCATTTGTTATGCAAAAGTGTGTATCTACCAAGGCATTTCTCAAATTTCTTCAAATCATTTCAACAACTTAAAACATGCTGTACAGTCACTCATTCAACTAAAAAAACCTTGTCTCTGAAGCAAACCTGCTGTTAAGGTCCAAGTGTAGTTTGTGATGCAGTTGTTTGCTGTCAGTGGTTCCTTAGGAGTGGAAAGCATCTGATTTGGACAAGAGGTGCAGCTACCTGTTCTTCGGGTTTTCCTAATTTGGACAATGCATTTGGACAATGCCCTAAGGCAGATGATATGACTCTTGGGGATGTCCTGGGCAGGGCTAAGAGCTGGACTCAATGATCCTTGTGAGTGCCTTCCAGCTTGGCGGATTCTGTGTTTCTGTGGTCTGTAATTTCATTGCAATAAATTATATTACTTATAAATAGTCAATCTCATACTCTTTATTTTGCTGTCACTGATGGGGCAAATAGTTTCATTTCTTATGATAATGGAAGCAGAATTCTGAGGAAAAAAACCCCAAACAATCTTTGGTTATCATAGCTGATGAGGCTGTACTGGGTACTGCCTGAATGCCTTAGAAGAGTGGAAGTGATTCAAATGGTCTAAAAGGCTTTTTCATGTGAAAAAAATAATAGTAATAATAAAACTAAAATCATGCGGGTTGAATGCCAAAAGGAGAAATATACTAATAAAAACATCTTATATTAGTAATAACTATCTGTTTAAAGTGTAGCCAATAATTTTTGGACCAATGAAATGTTTATCTAAGAGGAAGCCTTGTGTCAGTTTTCATAAACGTAGTTTTGCATCTCTGTGTAGCTGTTAATTATAACTATACTACAAGTCAAAAACTTTCTCATTGCATGATTTAACTTTCTAAATGCAAATTCTGTTTATATAGCAGAAATCCAGAATTCACAATAGATTTGACATAATTGGCATAGCTTTGTAGCTCTGGTCAACATAAAAACTATTCACAATGACCACTGGATGGTTCTGTTTTTATTTTCACATGAAAGAGACCAACATCTCTACTTTGAGTGGGTTGGTGATTTTTTTTGGTAGGTTTTTTTGGTTTTTTGGGGGGAGGAGGTTGGGGTTTTGTTTGTTTGTTTGTTTGTTTGTTTTTTACATGCTGTCTCAAGTACTTTTGATTTTTTTATCCTAATAAGGTATCATGATTAATTTATTGTTAAGGGTTAAAGATATGTTTCTTATTTTTTTGTTATCTGAAGAGACATCAGTATTTTGGAATGGGATCATGGACAGAAAAAGTATCCTGCAAAATATTACCGTTATACTATGTAGCATCATTTTCTATGCTGGTTTTTTTCCACAGCAGTGTAAATTAGACTCTATATAAATCCAAAAATTTTAATGCCATTTATTATTTTTTAGCCAGTCCCTTATAAGAGGGAAATACATTGAGCTGCAGAGGTATTTCTCTGATGTACAATAAATCAGATGTTTCACATATTCCCAATAAAAAGGACACAATTCTTTGGAACTGCTCAGGGCTGACAGTAGGGGCCTCAGTGACCTGTAGTGAGCAGAAAAGTCAACTCACTTTATCATCAGTCACACATAAATGATCAGAAATGGAAACTCTGCTCTCTCTAACCTCAACCATTGGTCTTTCCAGAAGGTCGGGCGGCTCATAGAAAGAGGAGCTGCAGGCCAAGATCACATCCTGGGAACTACAATGTGTGTTTGAGATCCTGAAAATAAATGTTCAAACCATTGGCATCTGTTAGTAGCTCTGGCAGAGGATGCTGAGCAGCACCTCCCACTAACAGCTGAGGCATTTGTATTTTAGGTATTGAAATGAGTATGAGTTGAATTGTGTCTGAAAGTGACTGTCGTTTCCACTGACTGCAGGCAGCTCCTGTCACCCTCAAATCTAGAGTCCTGCTTCAGACCTCTATGACTGGTCAAATCCCATTCTAGGAGACTCTTAACAGGATTCTTAATAGATTGTGTCAGAGTATCTGCTATATAATCCTTTACATTTGGCTTATAGCAATAGTCTTAAAAAAATACTATACTCTCTCAGCTTTTCTGCTAGAACACTCTTGTATACCATTCCTTAGTTTTTGTTATTTAGTTCAAATTTAATTTCTGGAAATGTGTTCAAAGTAGACATCTATCAAAATTCACATGAAATCCTGTTCTTGGAGCACTTGCCATAAAAAAGTTTGTAAAATGTATACCTATGAACAGTCACAGTAAATTGAAATCAGTTTCTTTTCTTAAAATGCAATAAAAACTCTTTAAGGATTTAGTCCGGGTAAAAAAGACTACAGCTTCTCTCCCACCTTCTCTTGCAGTTGCATCCTTCTTTCTCCTCTTAGCATAATTTTTTCAAAATTCCAGATGACTTTGTTTAAGAATAAAACAACGGGGGTTTTTTTGGGTCAAAATTCTTATCTTTTGTCTTCCCTGACCTTTGATAAGCAAATTAATTTGAAATGGTATATTTCTTGTCAAAATTACACTCTTAATGCAAATAAAATTCCTGGTTTTAAAATATTATTTCGATTGAAACATTGAAAATAAATGTCTGTGTACTTGGGTCAGATTTTCCTAAATGACAATGAAAATTATTGAAGAAATTAATGGCAAAAGTTGCAATACTAATATATTTACACTGTACTAATAATTAGTTCCAGTTTTGAGAGGATAGTTGGTACCTAGTTATGCAGTCAAATGCTGGTGTCATTGAACATTGCATAAAGCTAGAATAATGTAATTTATTGTATTTCACTTAATTTACAGATTGAAACTGAGGATGTAATTCAACTTGTTGATGCAACAAAAATGGTCTTCAATATCTGGTTCTTGAAGTACCATTGAATGAAGGACAGATATCCCTAACTCAGCAAAACATCTATTTAAAAAAGCTAATACCCGCCTCGAATGAATAACATAAAGCCTTGTCTGTGAAAGTTCTAGTGACATAGATCCATTTCATCTTCCATAACCATTATATCATAATACTTCTCAAAGGCATTTGAGTGAATGGTAGTTGTCTTGCCATTTTTTGAGCCATCAATACCTGGTTTTTCTCTTGGGGTTTTACTCTGTTCATATTGCTTTTACTTGCAATACTCATCAGAAATGGAGAATGGGGTACACAGCACCTTTTTTTCCCCTGTAACATTCATGATAGTGTCTACCATATGTTCTCCCTACATTTTTCGTAAATACACTGTGAGAACATATGCATGCTATTGCCTAACTCTCTTATGCCAACACTTGTCTGAGATGTCTGTAAGTATGCTATGTCTTATGACAGTATAGCAATCCTCTGAATGCAATTAAAATGATTCTGAATGTTTTGGGGTGTTTTAAACAGAAATTCATGCACTATTTAAAACTTCTTCCCAGGGTTCTCTTTGTCTCTTGACAATTTACCTAAAAGTAGGGAGTGTAGAGATCACACATCATCATACTTGGCTGATGTTCAAGTATGCAGCATGCATGAACTTTGGAGAAGTCTGTCATCAAACTTGAAGTGAGATACTAGCATTATCATTAGGTCTTTGTAGTGGATATTTAAATGTAATCTTACTCCTTTGCTCTTGACCATATAATTTTAGAGGTGATACTAAGAACCTGTTCAAACATCTCTCTTATTTTGACTATATTTTTATGAAAGGGTGAAGAATTTAAGCATTTCATACCAAACTGTTCTTCAGTGAATGCTGTGCACATAGTTGCTTTGCATTTCCTTTGAGACTCTCTGCCTTTGTGACCACCTAAGTCAAACGGACTAAAAAAAGGGAATATTTACTTTTTCAAACATTGACACAAACATTCAAAAAATTTGTATGGATATTAGCAACAGCCATAGGGCAAGCAGATCTAACTCTAAATTTGTAACTGTGGATAAATACGTTAAAAATACCCCAAACTCAAGCCCCTTCATTTGTGGATACAGTTGAGTGAAGTCGACAATACTACACAAATTAAGATTTACTATATAAGGATTTGCAAGCAAAAAAATGTCTATGAGTGCTTAAATACTGATTTGTTTCCTGTGTTAGAGGGGTATGCATTGACAAGAAGTTGCATGTTTTTTAGGAGATTTGATTGACACATGCATGTCTGGGGAATTCAATGTGTGGCCAGAGTGCTTCAGGCTATGAACCTGCACTAGCAAGCAGACGTGTGGAAGGGATGAGCCATGTAATCGGTGGTCCTTCCCTGAGTGATGTAAATTTTAGACTGTGGACAGGAGCTGGTATCTCAAACACAGTCTGGCATCATGGAGATCTGTTAGAAGTCAAGAGTAACTGACACATTTGTGTGAACAACCTTTTGTAATGCCTCTTTAGAAAGGACATTCTAATTGTTTCTCTTTGATGCTCTTTTCTGTCAAGCTTTGCCTTTGTGGATGTTTGTAGTGGCAAGGGTAATACACTATTTATGGTATGCAGAATCCATTAACATTAGTTTCTGTACTGTGTTTTTTAATCACCAGCAACATGTGTTACAGGGTACAAATTTGCATCTGTTATGTCGATCATTCTGTTGTGAGTTAGTAACTAAGACACTTAAAGCAAGTTAAAGTAATATCAGTACAAAAGTAGAGGAAATCAGACTTAAGTTATGGTGTGCCACACCAATAGACACATTCCTCTGACCACAAGAGTGAGTTACTGAATGACCTTTACTGGCCTCTCCAGTCTGTTCCATATTTGCCTAATATATAGGAGTTTTGGTTGGCAAAGTATCTGGGCTATAAATGGAGAGAAACAGGAGCAGGTTTCTAGGCAGCTTTGACCATTTGCATCTGAGGAACCTCTTAGGGCCATTGTTGCTCTCCAAACTGATCAAAATTATATCCTTTTGCGATGAAAACTATTTTAGAAAAAGACTTTTTTTTTCCCTGTGAATGTTTGTAGCCTCTGCTCTGCCAGTAGCTTGACATTTGACAATGCAGCAAATGTCTGCTTTAAGTTCTTTGTCATTTTGATAGAATCATAGAATAATTTAGGTTGGAAAGGATTTCTGAAAGTAAATTACTCTAAACTCCTTGTGAAAAATAGGACTGATTTTGAAGTTAGACCAGGGCTTTTGTCCAGGCAAAATTTAAATATTTCCAAGGATGGAGGTCCCACAGCATCTCTGTGCAACTTGGTCCAGTGCTTGACCGCTCTCAGAGGGTGAATTTTTTCCTGGTACCTAATCATAATTTCTTGTGTAGCAGCCTGTGTCTGCTGCCCCATGTCATGTCACTGTGCATCTCCTGGAAGAGTTTGTCTCTGTCTTTTCACATACTCCCACCCGGGAGTGGCATATGATGATGTACAACTCCTGTTGCCCTTCATTGCTGCAAAGGGTGCTTTGCTGAGTGATCCTCGACTTGTTATCCACCAGGACACCCTGGGCCTTCCCTGGAAAGTTTATTTCTGTGAAGTTTTCTGCTTGAATTACCAAAAAACAGTGAGAGGAAAAGGTGTAATTTTGATCTTAAGTTTAGATAATGAAGCCTGCGACCTAGTTTTGAAAGGCAGTCTCTCCGGTCTTCCTGGAGAGAAGCTCCCATTCTGAATTGCCTGTCCAGTACAAAGAAAGTTTGAGCAGAATCCCTCTTTAATGCTCACAATGAAGATAGGTACCTAGAGCTGGATGGTTAGTAAACCCAATTATATGCCATGTTGAAATGCAATAAATTGTCAAAGTTTATTAATATTTTATTTTTTTTTAAATAATGTAAAAGTCCATTGGGTGCATCTCCAAGGCTTTAGAGGATCTGGGTTACAACTTCAAATCAGAAATATTTTGAATTTTAATTCTGGCAGACCTGGAATGTGTAGTAAAAGTGCAATGGAATACTGTATTTATAAGTTTTGTTTTATAGGATCTTTTTTCCCCCTACTTTTGTTGGATTGGGGAGCAATATTTTTATATTTTGCATTAAGATTTTTAACTAAAATTAAGCCTGGAAATTTGACAAATAAAATAAAGTGTGTTTAAAAAAATCTTTTTTTTAATAGAAATCAAGCTAGATTGTATTTGGGAAAAAAAAAGGCTTAAAATGTAAAAGCCTCTAGGTATCAAAACAGTATTTCTAGTCCAAAGTATACAGAAGAAAAGGTGTTTTAAATGAGTATTTAATGAATAATAAGCTGCTGAAGCACTAGTTATTGCTGGCATTAGCTGGAAGGAAATGAAAACTAAGTGCTAAAAGCAGAAAGATATCTCTTTTATGATCAACAGTGTTTTGAGAAAAAGTTACAATTGAAGCCTTGATTTTAAAACATTATATAGCAACATGAGGCTTTACAGGCCATTTCTATTTCAATTAATGCCTACACATTTCAGAAAAATAGAAATATGGGAAAACAAATAGTGTTTTAAAACTGTCAAGCTGTATGGTAAACATTTCAAAGCTGATTCCTTGAAAGGTGAACAAATATTCTACTTAGTTTTCTGTCTTCATTTACAATTCAGTGTGATATTACTCTGAGGATTTTTTGGTTTACTTGTTAGTTTCCTTTGGTAGCATTTGGACTTTTCCTTCCTCACTTACTGTTCTAGAGCTTTCTTGTGAGCCTCAAGAGCTAAATACGTTTCTTCTCCAACTTGCGAAATACTAAGATGAATACTACTCACTCAGAATTCTCTCCTCTCCAGTAGTCATATATACTGGGAAGAAGTATTAATAACATGAGGAAGTAAAGCAAATCTGGTCCAGTAAATAATATGTACTCCTGAGAATAGAGAGGCAAATGAGATGAGGTGTTCCACTGGACCTCATACTCACCCCACAAGGAGAAGTTTGTTTGAGATATGAATGTCAAAGGAGACTTTGCCTACAGTGACCAAAAAATGTAGAAAGTCTGGTTGCAAAGATTGTGTTACATGGACCCACCAGCACTCGATATGCTTTTTAACATTCTCAACACGTCTGGATCATGACAGCAAGTTTTCTTTAGTCTGTTCAGTGAGAAGCAGTCCAGCTCTGAGGTCAAAGCCCCAGAGTCATCCCAGTGAGAAGGAGGTAGGGTTTCCATAAGTGTGGAAACACATGATCTGCCCAAACAATCTTATATGAATCTGAGTCCCTGTGTTCCACCAGGCAGTTGCCTTCCCAGACTGGGAAAACTCATCAAGTCTAGAAACTTGTATTTGAGTAGAAAGTCATACAGGCAGAGCATTAGCATGTGAAGTACTTCTTCCTCATTCGCTCTCTATATCTGTGTTGTAATACCTTTCAAAGTAAAATAATTTTTGATCTTATGGCTTTGAAAGGGGAGAATTGGGCACTCAGATGTACAAGCCAGAGTAGGATATGGTATATAAAATCTATAGAAAATATGTTTGGTGTAACTGCTTTAATTTTAGGGTAGGGTAATTTTGGGTTTCAACTCTACATCTTCCTGATAGGTATTCATATGAAGTACTCAGTTGCTAAGTGATGTCAGTGCACTTTGGCCTGGAATTGATTTCAGAACAAGTCCTGCCTCTTTTCAGAAGATAACCATGCTGTATTTTCGAAAGCCATCTAGATACTGAAGAGTCAAAGTCAGTGGTGTTCACATGGAACTTAGATTCTTAGAGCCTGAATTGTTTGAAAATTGGAACTTAGACTTTCAAAGTTGTTTAGATTGTTTTACTTGTAAGTTGTACATTTCTTTGTATGGCTGTGACATGAGAACATGTCCACAAGTAAACGCTAGGGACATTATCCCAAAATTGGCCATTCAGTTTGTTCTTCCTGCATTTAAATTAGCTAACCTAAATATATTCTACTAAATATGTTCTAAATACATCCAAAAATATTCTATTCAGTACACCATTAAAGATGTGTAGTCAGAATGCATAGGGATAATCATCACAGCTTGAGTGACGATCAGCATGTTTGAAAAAAAAAAAAAAACCCACATTAAAATTGCCCATATTTGACGTATTATAAAAGCCCACTGAGTTTTAGAGTGTCATGTGCCTGCCTTCCTCCTCCTATGAGTTAATACTGTGCCATGTAGGTAGAGCTCACTGCACAGCATTTTTTTCTCAAATCTTACAATGCCTGTAAGAAAGTTTTTAATCTATGACTTCTCAGTAGTATTGAACTGGGAGGGTGGAATGCGAAGCTTCCGTTTAACGTGATTTCTATTTTTTTTTTAGCAAACACCTTTAGATAGATATGGTAAGTAGTGCTACTTATCACTAGAAATATTGTGCCTCCTATTAAATAAAAATTAGCTGCTACAAAATTTACTATGGTTTCTGGAATTATGCCGGAATTTGACAGATTACTCTGAATAGCTCAAGACAGAATGTCCTCCATCTATTTCCAGATATAAATGCATCCTGATGAATATTGTGAAGAAGAAAGTGGCTGCCATTGGTCTTGACTTTTCAACTTTTCTCTGACACTATCTTCTCTGACTATATCTTGGGCTAAGACAGTGTGACTGATATTATTGCTTTCCTGGTTCATAACACAGCAAGCAGTATCTTAGACGGTAATGATCAATACCTGAAATTGTTAAATTCCTTGTTCCAAAATACTAAAAATCTCACTGTCATGTTATCACATGAATTTTCAATTATGGAACAGTTTAAATACACACAAACCTGCTTCTTATTTATAAGACACTTCCTTAAACTCTGTACATTTCTGATAGTACAGCATTTTCAGAAATAATTTTTTCTTGTCACAGAATTCCATCTTTCTATTTTTTATGTCTGGATTACAGATGGAGAGAATATATTTATTGGCTATCTGCAAATTAATCTAGCATAATGTTCTTTTTTTTTGTGTCTCATGGAAACTGATACTTTGTAATTATGAACAGCAATCTCTGGGTGATTCATTTGCTTTTCAGAAAGACTGATGTTTTCCCCCTATAGTTAACATTATTAGAAGATATGTCCACCACTGTAAAAGATCTAGAAATTCTATATGAGCTGAAGAAGGTGATACCTGGATTGAAAGCTCCAAGGAAAATAAAAATACATCAAAGAGTTAATTCACAGAAATTTCTTTTCCTTGTAGTTGTATCTGAAGCTTTTAGCTGGAATCAGCACAGTGTTGTTGCAAATTTGTCTCTAAGATAAAGAACAAAGATAGATTTGATAACTGGTGATCACTAAACTGATAATCTATTTTAAATGATGAATGAAGAATCATTCCTATCAACTAGCCTGACTTTCTGGATTATTCAGACTATAGAACTTCATTGATTTTCTGAATTAAGCTTATAATTTCTTTACCTTAGAATAAAACAAACCTTTTAGAGTCTTCAGCAAGTGGAGAGGAAACTCTAAATAAGCTCATTACCTTTCTTCCTCATATTTTAATCAAATTCTGACCAAGACATTGTATTTGGCCAAGACTGAAAGCATGCTTTCAAACACATTCTTCATATAATTTGAGAAATCCTTTCCGAAGAATATATGTATATAAAATTTCTACCAGTGATTAGACAAGCCAGTAAAGCAAGGTCAAATTTTGTGTTCCTGAATTAATATAATTATGAAGTCTTCTTTAGGTAATTTACTTTTCCTAGAAGGTTGTATTCTCGACAAAAGGATGTACACATCAGAACTACTATTTAAAACACATTATTTGGCTTTGTCTTTTACAGTTATGACCCTTGGATTGCAAGGAAATCCAAACGAATAAAAACAAACCCCCCCAAACAAACAAAACAAAACCCCAACCAACCAAACAGAGCAAAGGTGCACATATTGAGGATGTAGGGGCCTGGGAGAGAATGGAGAATATGTTTATTTAGTGGTATATTTTGGATAATCAAGTTCTTTTGCCGTGCAGTGTTAAAAAATGAGTAGAACAACATTAATACATAAATCAATCACTGGATTCTAACCAGTTGGTGTAGTTTTTTTCTATCTTATGTTTTACTTCAGCCCAATGATTTTTCTTTATCATCTGTTTACTCTGGTTATTACCATTCTTGGATAAAGAGGAGTTGGATGTTCCACACTAAAGCAGTATAGCAAACAGAAGTGATGATTTTCCTAAGCAGCCTGCAAAGCATTTTCTGCTCAGAGTTCCACTGATGCAAAAAGGAATTTTGAATATATCCATTTTGCTGGGCAAAATGTTGTGAATACAAATACTGCATAAAATTTCTAAGGAGAAAATTTCTCAGGGAATGGGAGGAGAAAGCCAGAATTATGGTTTCAAGAAGTACTTTTCCTTTAGAATTACTGTGAGTCTCTAAAGGTGAGGCACTCTGAAGATGGAGGCATATACGAGTTAAAACACACTCTGAATCTATTTGTGATGCTGGGAATTAATTGCATGACCTTTATGAAACTCTCTTAGTTTGCAGCAGCAGAAGAACCCATGCAGTAAACTCCAGACTTGCTTCAACACACAACTGACACAGCAAATATCTTGGATAAAAGTTAAGACTGTAAGACTATAGTTTTGATTGAACCTGATATCTTATGTTGTAGAGGAGTGATTCATTCCTCCTTAACTTCAGCCACATGATGAAGGTGCCTTATTCAGGGTCAAACTCGCTTTGTACTGAACAGAGATAACATTACTTCCAGAAGTCAATTTTAGCCCACTTTTCTCTTTCCATTGATTATAGTGGGGTCAGGCTACCCTCAAATTATAAGCCACAGCGAAGTGCTTCAAGTTAAGTGGGATAAATCTGGTTGTGATCAGTTAATCCAGTTGAGACCAGCCAGTGTAATGAAATTCAATTTTCTTGCTCTTAAGATGAGGTAGAATAATACTGTCATGGGGATTGTTAAATAGCAGTCATGGTTATGGTAGAGATCTGTTCTCAACTGGTTCTGTGTCTGGCCTGTGGTTACCCAGTGGGACAAGATAACAGTCTCTTTAAAAATCCCTCTGTGTGCAAGAATTAAATGTGTGGCTTAGCTCTGGTAGGGAATATTTACTGTCTTATATCTGCACCTCGCTCCAGTCTGTGGCCTCCTGTGCCAGTCTCTGATGGCACAATTAGCAATAGCAGGGGGTAGCAATAGCTCCCTTCCAGGAGCTCCTCTTTGGATCTGCCTCCTTTCACCAGTGCAGGGATGGAGGCTCCAGGCTGTAGGTTTTGTCTGGGTCTCTCTGTGGGCTGTGTGTTGTTCCAGTGCTGAGGCTGAGCCCATGGAGCATTGCTGTGTCCCAGCAGCCAGCAGAAGGGTTTGGGCACAGACCCTGTGTCTTAGTTTAGGGCAAAACCAAAACAATTTTGAATACCTTTCTCAAGAAAAGATCACGCCTCTTTTAAATTTAGAACAAAATTTTAATTTTGAAGGGAAAATGTAGAAGGAGAGATAACAGTTCTTAACCACTAAATATAGTTATATATGCATATATGTATATGTGAACCACCGGAACAGAACAGATAATTATATAACCAAAAAGACCTGAACAATAAGTCCGTGGAGATACGGGGTGGGGGGGGTCGGCTCCTCTCCCGCAGGCGGCTCGTAGCAGACCGCGTGGTCCCTTTGTTCGCCGGCCGGCGCTGGCTCTGCCCCGGGGCGGGAAAGGGTGGTGAGCCGAAGGGGTCCGGGATTCCCCTTGCTGTTGCCTTGGTGTCTCAGGCGAAAAATGGCAGTAAGTCCAAAGTCCAAAGCAGTGAAGATTAGATTGTATATCCCAGTGGAGCACTGAGCCCAACGGGCTAAGAGCAGGAAAAAAGGAAAGCTGGAACTTGCAGAAAGAGCAGCCTCCGTCCGCGGGTTCCGTCTCTTCCCCCGAAGTGAAGTGAAGGAGCAAACCACTCCCCAAACAAAAAAACAAAGGAACTGTTCTTAGAGCCATCAAGGTGGAATTTCGGATCATTATCTAGGTGGAGGCAGTGTCACCCCCCCAAAGTTCGTGTTAACAGGAAAGGAAAGAAAAAATCCTAACAAAATCCAAACTATAACACCCCGGTGCCAACTGGTGGGAGAATACGCCCCCTACCACACGTGAGGGGCCATGATTTTGCTGACTTATTCCACTCTCCAGAGTGACTGCCAGTTTTGCTATGTCTCAAGTCAGTCCTAAATCATAATTAGTGAAGGGAGGGCACGAATGGTGAGATTTATAACAGACCTCAATGTCCAGGCAAATTTCAAACTCAAGATAAAAAATGGTGGCTTCTGAACTAAAAAAGTCCAATTAAGCAACATGTGAGGCTTTCTATGTACCTTGTGGTGATTAATATTGCAGTGGTCAGAAAGAGAACAGTGACCTATCTAAAAAAAAATAGTTTTCTTTTTCTCTTTCTAGTGTTTGCTTCTCTGCAAAAGATATGGTGCTGCCTGTACCGAACATGCAGAATTATGGTTGGGCAGAGTCAATATTGACTATATTGAATACTAAAGAAATAAAATATTTTTGGACATCAGACACCATCAGACATTACCAATCCCAAGTATGAAACAGAGAGAAAGAAATTGATCAATGCACCAAAGGAAGAGTCCTTAAAAAGTGGCAAAGCAGCTCATAGCCATTGGAGATGAGACCACTAAATAGCATCTGAGTTTGTTTGAAGTTGGTTTGAATAAAAGTTGCTCTGAGTTAGACACCAGATCTGTAATTCAGGAAGATACAGAACTGGCTGCTATTAGGCAGCAATGCGTGAGCTTAGTTAAAACAGACAATGTAAAAAGGCTGAAACATTAAGCAATCTGATAATAATGCAGCCAAGATGCTTTAGAAAAGCAGGACTAAATTCCAGGAACAGTGTTATTAAAGCTGTCCTGCTTCTGGGACATGAACTAGTATCTCTGCATGACACAACATTACAGAACTGGCAAAGAAGAGTATTTATGGTGTTGCTCTTGTGGTCTCATTCTAGCCTCTCTTGCATTGCAATACAACCTCATCTGGCTTCTCCTTGAACTGGTCCCTGCCTTTAGCTGGCAGAGAAGAATTCTCAGTGAGCCAATCTTGTGTAGACCTGCCAGCATTTTCAAAGCTGGTTCATGTAGCTCCACATAGTGCTGTGCTGCGTGATACAGACTTATCCTCTCTCCCTGTGCATGCAGCTGTTATAAATGTTTATATAGGCAGAAATATAACTGAGTGCTGAGGGATTGCGTCCCTTGTCCAACAGCCTGCTTAAACATTGGGTCAGCCAGACTGATCATATGCCTCAATTACATACTTTTCTCAGTGCTCCGGTAGGATCAAATAGGAGCATGTCTTTGTAATTTTTGCTGTACCCCAATCAGGTTATCCATATGAAGACACACATAGACTTTCAATGCAGAATTATAATAAAAGAGTCTTTTGAAATCCTAAATGCTGCATGGATAATATGTCTCTCTTTGATATCAATAATATTAGGAGAAAATAACCTGTTCAAAACTGCATTCACTGAGTTACTGAAAATCTACAGAATGCTAGTAATAATAAAACAGCTCAACAGAGCAGAAATTCCTGACAGCTATTAAGATTGCAAGAAGGTAATATAAATCCCAGAAGTGTAAGTCTGATAGGTTGTTTGATCACAATCTAGAAAAGATACAGCAATAAAAGACAGATAGCTATACATACCATCTTATGTGAGCCTCTCTGTTTTCAACTGTTACATTTTCTGAGGCAAGAATGTTGAATAATAGTTTCACGAAATTTGAATCTTAAACATTTTTGAGTTAATATTAATGACAGTCTCCAGAGATTATAAACGTGCTTTTGCCCTTTAAAATCTAAACATGGTATGTTTTCTTCTGAATTTAATTTCTAATATAAATATTTTTTTAAAAAAATAAAGTATTTAAAGGAGAGGTAATTGCCAAAATAATAGGTGAAGGAAGAGAATAATAACACATTTTCTATCTATGAAGTAATTACTGTACATTTTCCCAAAGAATGCAGTGAACATTAACTTTTTGAAAGGCTTGAATGGGTCACTGCATTGAAGGAAAACAAATTTTGGAATTCCTTTATGTATTGTCAGATGTTTGAACAAGTAATGATGGTGTTATGAACTGCCAGAATAGTAAATACACAGCACCACTGTCACATCATGTGGAACTTAAATCTGGTGTAATAGTGTTTTCATAATTAAAGAGGAATATGTGGTGGTCTGTGGAGAGAAAGCTGTAACTGGTGGCATGTTTGTACTTAACTATGATTCTTGTAATCTTTCTTTTATCTGCTACTTTGTTATTTGTTCATTTAGCTATGCTTATACCTGTTGTCATTGGGAGCTGCTGATGAGCACATAACTTCTGCTCAGGAGCTGAATTTCCATATTAGATGTATCTCAAGCAGGCTGTTGACTGATGAATTGGAAAAATCTGAATACAGTAGTTGAGATATAAATTAACTGGTTTCATAAGATGTATGCAGTTGTACATTACTATATAAGGTAACAAATATCATTGTGTTAAATTTTGATGGATCAAAGGGTTCAACTCCGTTACTTTTTGTGGCTTTGGCTTTTGTGGCTTTCAGAAAAAAATGTGTCATTGTAATAACCTCTATACATCTATTACCTAATTAAAATAGAACCAGAAGCAATGAACTTATTCTCTACAAACTGGATTAAAAATTTTGTCCTTTAATCTCAGTGTTCCAAATAAAAAATGTGCCAGATAAAAGAGACCAAAGCAATAGTTACGTTTATGTATCTTAGAAAGTATTTCTACCTAGCTAAACTATTTGCTGAATTACACTTTCAGATTCTTTGTATCATTTCAGTTTGTTTGGCTTCTACTTTTTACTAGGTACTGTTTAATCCCCTGGAAGATGTTTATTTAAATTCTACAGTATATTTTTCCTTCTGAAAAGGTAAAGATATTGTAAACATGCATTTTTTCCCACCAGATACATGTTTTTCCCCTTTGTCCTAAAATATATCGTAAGCACTGAAAGACTTTTATCTTATGGGTCGCACATTATATTCCTGACATGTAAGCATCAGCAAGTCTTTGAGCTTTTATTATTAGATGAAGAATTCATTTGAAAAAAACACCAAACAAACCCTCAAAAGTCCAAAACTGAAACTCAAATGAACACTATCCTCTGAATTAATCAATCAATCTTACTTTGTATGCTGTAAATGTTTTAGGAACTTCTGAGGGTCCATAGCTGCAAAACTGTTCTCTTTCCAATAAAAAACCAGGAATATTTGGTGTTCAGACTTCATTCATGGATGAAACAAAATGTGTTAGCAGGAAACTTTTACTGAGCTCCTGTTCATGGTGTTCTTTCAGTCTTCTTTTCAAGAAACTTTGTCTTTAATTGACATAATTGAAATCCTGAAAAAGGAATAACCACAGAAAAAAAAGCTGAACAAAAAATACACCATGATGTCTTCTAAATCCTCAGGCAGATGTCTGGGCTAATAATATTAATAAGAATGGATCCCTCCTTGTGAAATGTTTTCAGGCAAGACAGTCCTCTGAAACCATTCTTTCTATGTGCTGGAACAGCGTGAAAAATGTGGCCAAGTATTTCATACAATCATTTAGGTAAGCCATAGGGAAGTTCTCACTCTCTCCCTCCATGTCCTCTGGACATATGGAGACATTACTAATAAGTTATATCAAAAAATCAAATTTGCATGGTAGTAATTTTTTGTTATGAATGATTAGCTTATATTTTATGATGATATCCGAATGCCATATAAACTAGGATAACAATATTTTGCTTTTCTAAGAAGTGTGTGACTTGCTTTTCAAAAGGCTTAGGCTGAACACTCACTCATATTAAATTAAGTTTAGTACAGTTGCTATTAATATACAGGGTTGTAATCCATGGAAGAAGAAAACAGAGAAGGGTTAAAATTTGGAAGATATTGAAAATCATACTGAATAACATCCTTCTGTATCCGCTGCTTACAGCACTTGTGGTTCAGGGATGTAAATGTTGCTTATGCGTGTGGATGACTCCATCTGATGACCTGGATACTCTGTGTTTGGGCTTGTGCTCTGCACCTCTGTGATTCACCAGGAGAAAAGAACTGGCAAGGCTGCCTTAGGGTCTGCACATGGCACCTTCCATCTCCCAGTCTATTGCAAGAAACTGCTAGCCTGGCAAACAGAATTGTAAAGCTCACAAAACCACCAAAGATATTTGTAAAGTTTGGGGTTTTTTTTTCACCAGAATAGAAGGGGTTCTCAATATTAGGGACTTATAATGATGAAGCTGTAGCAAGACCCTCTTTGGCTGGCAGCTGGGTTAGGAAAAGAATCAAGATGAAAGTAAAGGGAAACCACAACTTTTACAAGAGTAATTAGCCACTGAAACAGACTATCCAGGGAAAGAGGGAATTCATTATAGCTTGGAATCTTTATGAAAACAAGACTGCTTTAAAAATCATGTTTGCTGATGTCTGTAATTTTTACGATGTGTCTTGTGATGCTTAGTGGATTCTGTGTTAAGCAAGATCCTGTGTTTATTTGAAATGCTCAGATTTCATCTCATTCTGGTCATGCTGAAGAGTTTGTATGGTCCAAGTGAAGCCTAATGCCTCCAAAGTAAGACGGTAAATAAAGACACCCAAATATTTTTAAAAATCTCAGCATTTTAAAGTCAATCTCCTCATTTCTGTGCTAGCTTTAGGATTCTTGAATCTTTTGAGTTGTCAGTAATGGAAGATGAAGGATGAAGAGAGCAATGAATTATTCTACAAGCAGTTGGTCGATGTTTCAAAATTGCCAGCCCTTGTTCTTGTGGGTGACTTTAACCTGCCAGATGTTTGCTGGGAACTCAACACAGCAGAGAAGAGGCAATCTAGGAGATTCCTAGAGTGTATGGAGGATGATTTCCTGTTGCAGCTGATGAATGAAACTACTAACAAGGGCTGAGACCTTGTTAGACCTGCTGTTTACAAACAGAGAAGGGCTGGTGGGAGATGTTGTGGTCAGAGGCTGCCTGGGGTACAGTGACCACAAAATGTTCTTGATACTTGGTGAAGTAAGAAAGGGTATCAACAAAACCTCTACCCTGGACTTCTGGAGGGCAGCCTTTGGCCTATTCAGGAGGCTAGTTTAGAGAGCGCCTTGGGAAAGAGCCCTTAAAAACAGAGGGGTCCAGGAAGGATGGACATACTTCAAGGAAGAAATCTTGAAGGTGCAGGAGCGAAGACAACCAACCTGGCTGAACAGGGAGATTTTGCAGGAAATTAGGGAAAAATAATCGCCTTTGGAAAAAAGGGTAGACAGCTCATGACGTGTTTAGGAATGTAGTTAGGTCTTGCAGAAAGAAAACTAGAGAGGCAAAAGCACAATTTGAATTAATCTGGCCACTTCAGTTAAGGATAACAAAAGGGGTTTTTATAAATACATCAATAGCAAAAGGCAGGGCAAAGATAACATTCATTCTTTCTTGGACACAGAGGGGAACATACTAACGAAGGAAGAGGCACTTAACACCTTCTTTGCCTCAGTTTTCAACAATAAGACAGGTCATCCCCAGGACAACAGGCCTCTTGGGTTGGTGGACCAGGTTGGGGAGCTGAGTAATCCAAGAGAAAGCAGTTAGTGACCTGCTGAGCCACTTGAATCTTCACAAGTCTATGGGACCAGATGGGAACTATCCCAGGGTGACGACATTAGGAAGAAATTCTTTACAGAGAGAGTGATCAGACATTGGAAAAGGCTGCCAGAGAGGTGGTGGATTCAATGTCCCTGGAAGCAGTTAAGAAGAGACTAGACGTGGCACTAAGTGCAAATGGTCTAGTAGGTGAGGTGGTGTTGGGTCATAGGTTGGACTCAATGATCTCAGAGGTCTTTTCCAACTTAGTTGATTCTATGACTCTGCAAAAAGGATTTTCTGCAGTTCTCTACCATCTGAAGGGTGTGTGTGAGCTAAGAAACACGTAGTAAGACTGCAGCAACTTCTGTTTTCCAGGACATCTTTCTCCTTGGAATCTCTTTACTTTTTTCATTTCCTGATCTTAAAATTCTTCACTTTTAGAGCCATGTATTACAACTGAAAATTCAGTGTCTTCTTTGCTAGAAACTATATGAAGTCTGTAATTAACACACACCTGAAAACAGATGCGAACCTTCTGACATCTCTATTGCCTACTCTCTACTCTCCTTTTAAAAGGAAACCTACTTTGTTTCCATTTCAATAAAATTTGCTATGTACCTGTGAAACTTGTTGAGAAGTGCATTGATTTTATTTAGTTTTTTTTTTTAAATTATCCTTAATTCAAAATAGGTTAAAGAAACAGGCACTCATTTATTTATAACATTGGAAGCAGACAGCACAGTCACAGATGCTCATAGAAAAAATAGATGAAAATAGATGAAGAAATAAAAGAAAAGCTCTCCTTAGCTTACTTCACTAGGATTAAATCAGAAAGGTTTCCTTTTCCTTCTGAAAATGGGATTGTGGCTTTATGGTTGCTACTTCTGTCTGGTGGCTGAGTATTATAGCTTTTTTATTAATTTTCTTCAATCAAATCTTCCTGGAACCCTGACCATGCTTTTTTTTTTTTTTTTTTTCCACCTCTGCAATGATTTCTGTTTTGTCTTTCTAGAAAAGTCAGTCTGGCTTCCCACCATATTTAAGGGAGTCAAAAAAGAGATTATTTTATTTCCATAGTTATGTAAATATATTATGTCTACTGGGACTCATCCTCTGCTCTTAATTGATTAGTGAAGAACAATTTATTTCTATGAGGTGCATGCATGACTGTCTCCTTCCCTTTGGTGACTATTTCCAGTTCTTCAGTAAGGAACGTATTTTTCTTTGACCTTACTCTATTAAAAACTTTTACATTAAAAATGCGCATGATAAGACAACAGTCTCAACTGTATACAGCTTATTACTAGCTTGTGACTGAGGCTAGACATGATGTCACAGAAGTCCTCTGGGGTGACAGTGGATTTGGGGGTGACTAATCCATTATTTCCTCCTTTAAGGCATATAACAGTGTTGTATATACATTTCCCCTGAAAGTAGATATGTGCATGAGACTGTATTTCCCAGATAGGTAGGTGGAAATGAAAATACTCTGATCTGCAGCCCATTTCATTTTGCTGGACCACACAGATATGTATTTCAGATCTGCAAACAAGTGTTGGAGGTAACTGGCTGAATATATTCCATAATGAAGTTTTCTTTTAGCTGGTGGTTTAGTTTATTTTAAAAGCAAATTTATTTTTTCAAATTACACTTTTTATGAATATTATGTGACCTTTATCAGTGTCAAAAAGCCTGAAATAAAATCTTAACAGTTGCTAGAACCATTCTAAGGTATCTCTTTTAGAGGAAGCCCCGTTTTATGCTTAGGAGAACTAAAAATGTCCTAAAAATGCTCCATACTCCAATATCAAGTAAGTCAAGAATCTCAAGTGATAAAAAAATTGGAATATCTGAACAGAGAGACCTGTTTTGCACTTTTTCTTTTATAGGTCATAGTATCACACAGGATGGTTTGGATTTGAAAGGACCTTAAAGATCACTTCGTTCCAACCTCCTGCCATGGACAGGGACACTTCCCACTAGACCAGGTTCCTCAAAGACCCATCCAGCTTTGGCTTGAACACTTCCAGGGATGAGGCATCCACAACTTCTCTGGGCAGCCTGTTCCAGTGCCTCACCAGCCTCATAGTAACAAATTTCTTCCTCAAATCTAATCCAAATCTGCTGTCTTTAAATTTAAAGACATTCCCATTTATTCTACCTGTATATGCCCTTGTAAAAAGTCCCTCCCCAGATCTCTTAGTCTCTCAAGACTGTGACGCACTTCAGTATGTGTTAGTAAGCCAATATGGAGAAAATTCTCATATATAACACTTGGATTTTTAGAAGTCAGTTTCAGAGAAAGAAATACCTCCGAAAAGAAATACATAATCCCATAAATCTCTTCCTGTATTGACACTGAAGATAGCACTTCAGACATGAGGACTGTTTTGAGTGATAACCAGGAGAGCTTATATCTTGCAAGATATAGGCATCTCCTGCTTTACTCCCTATATACATGGACTCTGAGGTCATAGCCAAAGGTGATAAACAGATCAGAGAACTTGGATTTAAACTTTAGTGCCTTTGTTCTCTCTTAGTCTTTTTCCCTGCAATTTAAATAGAAACAACTGTAAAAACACTTCCTCTCTGCTTTCCTACACAATTGTAGTCACCACAGTATCACATACATTTCAGATAAACTAATTTATATTTGCAATAGCTTTATTAGATAATGAAATGTTATTTCCATTTTACAGGAGGAGAACCAAGGTACAAGGACATTCACATAGAGAGGCTGGGACTAATCTGTAACACCAAACCAGAAATTATGCCCATCAATGCAATTATATCTACACTCACACACATAATCTGAAAGTTTAAACAACCTGTTTGGAAGTATGGGAAAGAAATAATTTCAGCAGTCTTATTCTACTTATTGTGCTATAAGTATAGAATAGTACATAAACATTGAAAATGTGCCATTTACTATCTTTGGATGAGGAATCTTTGCTTCATTGAGTATTAGCATTTGACAGGATGCTCCCTGGTCATCAAATACAGTCCTTCTGTGTTTCAGACAGGCATTTCAAATCAACCCTTTCATAATCAATTCATTGCTCATCCAGGATGAGCACTCATCCAACGAAGACACCACGCCACACCACATTTTAGACCAGACTATATTTAAGAGTTTTCTTCAGCAAGTGTTCTCATGATTTTTTTCCTCACAGGTGATATAAAACTCTGTATCTCATTGAACTGAGATAGGGAACATTTCTGATGTCACTAAATACTTAAGAAGTCGCTGCATGTGTGTGTGTGTGTGTGTACGTGTGTGCACGTGTGTGCACATGTGCGTATGTGTGTGTATATGTGTGTTATTCACATCTAACAAGTACTGTAGGGCAAGCAAAGGAAGCTACAGGCTCTTTATTGAAGCTTTCCTAAACTTCCTGAACTTCTTGTGTCTGCAAAATTTCATGGAAAATCTCGTATGAGGAAGATGACTTGTCATATTTTGACACTTTCATCTCCAAAGCTCAAAAAGCTGAAATATACCAGAATAATTCAAAGTAAAGTTAGTCAAAGGCTTTGAACCTTAGGGATATTATATAAGTTTAGATTAGATTTGGAGCAAAGGCTCTTAGCAGATCTTATTCTACTTTAGCTTGTTTGTCCACACTAGTTGTTAGATGGTTATTTAGCAATTAGAGACTGGGAATTCAAGCTCTGGAATGAGACACAAATCGAACCAGCAGCTATGACAGGGGCAGTACTGAAGGTCAGGATTTAATACATGGATGTGTGTCCCTCCAAGGGGTCAAACTCCAAAAGCCCTACACGTTGATGGGCTGATTACTGATCACGGTAAGCCATAATAGGTTCTCTGTTCTGAAGTAATTTGCTGTCTTAAAGCAGTGTTATCACTCCATTCAGAGGTGAGGTTAAAAGAAGATGATTTCTTGGAAGACTAAATACCTCTTTTATGACAGTTTAAAAGGATAACTAAATTTAAATTAATTTTTTTAAACCTTCTAAAATAGGAAATAACTAACCTGGGTGCAAATGCACAGATTATGTGACTTTGGCTATTATAGAAGATCTATAAATGTGGACATTGATATATCTTTTGTTATACAATACAATTACTTCACTGTAGTTTTATTAAAGATAAACTGTATTTTACTTAGTAGGGGCTTTTTATTATTTTAAAGAAGACTACAAAAGTGCTTTCATTTAAGATCTAATTGATTTGCTGGAGGTCACTCTCCTTCTTAAGCCTCTTTTGACTGATTCAGTGGAGAAGAATTGTTCAAATAGGAGGTAAGGAAGCACTGAAAAAAAAATTGTCAGCCTGGCCTGCATTGGTAAAATACAACATTCTGGTAGGCATAACTTTGGGCAAGGTCAGTGTCATGTCAGGTCAGATGCCCTTGTTCTTACAGACCAGTGTTTTGCCACGCATAGTTCTAGCAGACATGCTAGTGGAAACTGTTGGAACTAGATGATATTTAAGGTTACTTTCAACCTGGGCCATTCTATGATTCTATGACAAGTCACTGGAGAACTTCTTAGGCCAAAGTTCTGGTGACCACGCTGGCAATACCCCAGTGTTATTCTGAGTCAGAATTTAGCTATGTACATGTAGATCTCTATCCTCCATTTCCTGTGGCAATTGGACTGAGAAGGGGCAATAGAATAGAGAACCGCAGGTACAGGGACAAGCTCCAGCAAACCTGGTGGCACTCACTGGAGTTTGACTGTCACAGTTCTGCAAACTTGAAACTGTGAGCAGAGGTGTAAAAAAATCAGTTCTGCAGTTAAACGTTTTTACCAGAAGTCTCACCAGCTGCAGAGTTAACAGGATATTTTACACTGACTTCAAGAACCTGTGAATCTACTTCTTGTTCTGCTTCTGAATCAAAGGACTTCTTTTTAAAAGGACTTTTCATCCCAACAAGGGAATAATTTTCCTACAAAACCACACAAATGGAAATATAATTGATATGAATGATCTGAAGACACTTTGTCCATGTGACTTTAATGTAATGTAAAAAAAATAAAATAAAATAAAATGTAAACATTAAATCCAGGAATCAAACTATGTAAAGGTGAATTTTCCTGGCCATGGATTTACAACTTTCCCATTTTATTTAATTGCTATAAATAGAAATAGGTATATAGTTTGTTGGAGGCCAGGGACCTTGTTGCACTACTGGAACTGGCCCAGAAAATTAATAGTTTCTCCATTGCTTCAGCTCATCTCCACACACCTGCATAGGCAAGATATGCACTTAAAGTTGCTCTTTGTGTGATTGCTTATTTACTTTCACAGAATCACAGAATAAAATAGGTTGGAAAAGACCTCTGAGGTAATTGAGTTAAACCTATGACCCAACACCATCTCATCTACTAGACCATGTCACTAAGTGCCACATCCAGTCTCTTCTTAAACACTTCCAAGGACGCTGAATCCATCACCTACCTGGGCAGCCCATTCCAATGCCCAGTCATTCTCTCTGTAAAGAAGTTCTGCCTAATGCCTAACCTAAACCTCCCCTGGCACACCTTAAGAGTCTGTGATCTCATGTCCTCCTGCTGGTTGCCTGGGAGAAGAGACCTTTTGGCCCTTCTTGTGCATGGGTGTCACATTGGCCAACTTCCAGTCATCTGGGACTTTCCTGGTGAGCCAGGACTATTAATAAAAGATGGAAAGAGGCTTGGCGAACTCTTCTGCCACCTCCCTCAACACCCTAGGATGGATCCCACCTGGTCCCATAGACTTGTGAGGATCCAAGTGGCTCAGCAAGGCAAGAACTGCTTCCTCCTGGCTTGCAGTGGGGCTATTCAGCTTCCCATCCCTGTCTACCAGCTCAGGAGGCCAGTAGTCCTGGGGACAACCTGTCTTATTGTTGAAAATTGAGGCAAAGAAGATGTTAAGTACCTCAGCCTTTTACTCTTTGGTAACTAATGTAAGAAAACTGACTCATGCATGGGAAGATTTTGCACATACAGTATTCATAAATGGGTATGGTGGAAACATCATAGGTAGGAAGTTTTGGAAGTATAATTCCAGATTCTGTCAGATGTTTTCTAATTGCTGGAGTCAGGTAATTTTGAAAGTCAGTTCTTGACTTGCCTGAAATTATTTATGAACTATGTTTTATCTGTGAGTCTTTGGTCATTTAGGAGTATTACCATGTGTAGTGAGTACCCATACCTATAAAGAGGATGTGAAGGGAAAAGCTAAGAAGTGAACCTTAAATGGCACAATAAAAGGTAATGAGATGTGCTCACCTGGGATAAAAGCACGGTGAGAGGTATATAAACAGAAAGCAGTTAAAAAAATCCGACCCTCTAGTAAGAAGCAGTAAAATGTGCAGAGGAAGAAATTCTGGAGGAGGCTGAATTTTTCAGCACTTGAAATTCACTCTGTTCGTCTTTACTTATCACATAACACGATAGGACACACAACATGTTCTGTTGTTTTTGTTTTGCTTTCATCTGCAGTAGCTACCGCTGAGACAAGAAAGGCAGCAGCAGCTGCTCCCAGAGCTAGCTGCAAATTGTTTACAATTTCCATGGAGAAAGTATCTTTAAACAGATGATTTATTAACTAGACCACAACCCCTTTTACTGCCTGGGTATCATCTAGAAGATTATTTGGAGTTTCCTCTTTCTTAATAAAAGAAAGGTTTCTTATTATTTTATTTTTCCTTTTAAAATAATCTTTTTTATATTTCTTGTAGGATTTGTTAAGCTTGTGTTTCTTGGTGTCAGGCACTTGCAAATGCAGCTCTATATAGCTGATGAGTTCAGTTCTTCCAAAAATACTCCCAGTAACTCTGACATCCCTTATTCCACTGTTGCTTGTATCACAAGTAAAAAATAATATTTATCCTGCTTTTATGTTTCTTCCATAAACACAACTTCAAAATTTCTAATGAAATCATTCCAGTAAAGGGCATGGTCTTTTTGGCTTCCTTTACCTTCAGTCCATCAAAAAATCATTATTTCTGGAAAAGCATTCTGGAAAGAGAATGAATAGAAATTAAAATAATAATTCCTGATTAAGTTAAAATTTTCATACTTGAATTCAACTGGGCATTACTTTCAATCAAAATTGTTCCTGAATTGGATATTTTTGCCTTTTTTCCCTGCTAAAAATGTCACTCTCATGGAACAATTGTCAATATTATTATTCCTTATTAGAAGGTGTTGAAATACAGTCTTGAAATTGTTTGCTCAGATTATCTTTAAGGTAATCTTTAATTTCTTTCTTTCTTGTTCATATTTGCCTTCCTTTTAGAAAGTAATGGTAGCAATTAGGAATAAAGCTACTAAACCCAATAAAATTAAAGTGTATGCTGCCCAGAATTGATCCTCTCCAGATATTTGTCAGTTTATGTGAGATTTATCTCAGTGACTGTAAGTTACTCCATCTACTTCAGGCACCTGTCCCTCCAGCTGCTGAGGGCACTTCACCTTTAGGTAACAAACATTAGCTAGGATTTCTTTATTCTTTTATCTCTTTGTGTCTCATAATGACATTTGGGTGGCATGATACCTCTGAGGCACATTTTCGGGAGGTTCATTGTTAAAAGTTCACAGTCGAGGGATATATCTTTCCCTTCTGGTTTTCAAGCTCCACTTGTGTGGATTGCCTCCTTTATTCCTGAATGGCCACTCAAGGCAAAGAACACAGGGCTCTTCAGTCACCATGTTCTTCAGCCCTAGACATGACCTTAATCCTAACCAACCGCACAAAACAAGGCAGAGAAACAAAGTTATTAACAATTGTCTTTTAGGACTAGCAGAATATCTTCACATTCTTCATAGATTTATCCCTGGCTGTACCAGAGAGCTAACTCATTTCTCTCTCTCTCTTTTTTTTNAGTGATAGTGGGTCCCTTTCAGCATTATCACTACCTCAGTTCTGATGTTCATATCTCTGAGGATTTCTATTTTAAATTTCCACATATATATAGGTTTCTAATAAGTCAGAGAGGCACTCTACCTCTCCCCTCCCTGAATATATTGTTCTAAGCTAACATTTTGTAAACTGTAAAAATCTACTTGAAACTATTCTAATTGAAGGTAATTTTAATTAATTTTCAGATTAAAGATTTCACAGGTTTGTGAAATGAAAATGTTGTCCAGGCAGAAACTTCTAAATGATTGAGAGGCTTTTCTATAATCTGTTCTTCTAACTTTATATCTGGATTTCCCCAGGCATTAAAAGTGTCTCCTCTTGGAAGTTTTCCTGGTTGGAACTTGAGTATAAAGTAAATTTTTTTGAGCACCTCACACTTGGAAATCCAACTTCCTCTGCTCTGGATATGCTGCTGAATAACTGGGAATCTCAGGCACATCAACTGTGGAGGCTGAAGCATCTTTTGGGCAACAGTTGTCTCTCCTGGGCATTATATTGCCCAAGGGGTCTGGCATTTCTAAGAACTTTCAAAAGGAAATTGCTTACTATTGCTAACAAAGGATGGGGCTGGGACTTCCAAAATCTGTTTCTTATGGAAGAACATTAGATGCATTTCTGTGAGAATCCTGGGCAACGCTGTCTGCTTAAAATACTGTTTATGAGAAGCTGGAAGCCTGTGTCAGGATAATGATCATATATTGCCCTATTGTCTGCATCTCCTTGTCTGATTCAGGTCACTGGTCTGTAGACAAACCTTGCCTCTGACATGGTATGCTGTCCCTTGAGGCCATTGAGCTTGAACCATTGGCAACCTTTAAATGTTCTTCTCACTCCTGTCCTGAAGATGGGTGTTCCCAGATGCAGTCTCCAGAAAAAGCTCATGTAAAGACCTCAGTTAAGCCTTGCACCTGAGTGATAATGTCCTATCAACCTTGCCCCTGCCTGAGAAAGCAGCTTAGCTCAAATCCCAATAACAATATTTTACTTTATTCCCCCGCAGTAGATAATTCTGTAACTCTATGCAAATGACAATTAAGCCATTTTAGCAGCACCACTAAAAGCTGACACTTTATAGCATACTATATATTTGCTGTCCTTTTTTTCTTTTTTTTTTTTTTTTTTTGGCTTTTCTTGGTATTTATTCTTTTGCTGTGTTAGTGAATGCCTTGGTAGGTTATTATAAATACAGCATTCTAAAATTCTTATCTAATACTTCTGGTTAGCATTCAGCACTTTTATGGAGAATGTGAATTACACGCTATGGCAGGCAATAAAGATTTCATTCAAAACCTGAAGAAGAGCATTTTTAGAATCACTGGAGGACAAGACAATAAAATCCAGAATAAATACAAAGTAGTGTCCCGGTGAGAATTGCTTATCACCAGCCAGAAGATTTTGCTGACTAACCCATGGGGGTAATGGCTGACAAACTTTTCTTGAAATCTGTCAGTCCTGCCATTTTCTGCATGGCTGCAGAGTAAATCGTAGACGATAAGCAGAGCACCTAGTTCAGTATATCACTACAGCACTTCCCAAGCACTGCAGTAAATGGACAAGAGACAAGTTTGTGGCATGTTTCTTTACATCCAGTGTCTGGATAACAGTCAATGAGATTTTACAGCATGGAGTTACAGTGAAGCTTTACTGCTCTGTTGGTAATAGGGTACCACAGAGAAGGTGATCATTTTAACTGCTAGGCAATAAAAGCAAAATACTATTATTACAGCATTTTCTCCCCATTTCTTTTAGAACTAGGCTGCATTATGATTTCATGTCAGTTTTGAAATGCGTCAATGCTGTCAAACAAGGTACACACCACCTGCAAGGCAGATGTGTTGGTTGGGTGGGCATGTTCATTATCAATGCTGTGATGGTCCATGTCTGGTCTTGTCTGCTTCTGACTCTGCCCCATTGTTTTATTTTTTTTAATCATTTTTATATTTATTCATTTCCAGAAATAGCTTAAGAAGTGTAATCCTTCTGTAGTCCGTGCAAACTGAAAAGTAATTTTAGCTCATAGAGTATATTTTGGTATTTTTGGTAATGAAATCTGGTGATATGGTTCAAAGGCTTACGTTTGTGAGAGAGTTGCAAAATGGTTGCAGGGTTTCTTAAGAGGACAGATCCCAGGTTTGCTGAATAGGGTATGGAGTCAACCTGTCAGCTCTGTCACTGTGCAAGTGGTGATGTTTATGAACAGCAGTAAGGAGAATAACGAGTCATGTTCAGAGGAGGAGTATGAGCTTCTTCCCTAGAAATAAAGGGAAATACGTGATCATTGATTAAGCAGAAATGTAGAAAGTGCAGGGGAGCACATTCCATCAGGGGCTTGTGTAGGGAAGGACAGATGCCTATAGATGTCCTAGAGATGTCTTAGACATCTTAATAACAGGCCAATAAATGCACTACAGAAAAACACACATTACTGGGGAAACCCAGTCTATCCAGGTTTTCTGGCAGATTATGACCCTCTCTTTTTGAACACGCCTTCTTTGGTATTTTTGCTGATTTTTCAGGAAGTTTTTCACACGTAAATATAATTTTTATGCTTTTCCTTATCCCTGGGTGTATGGGTCCTTTCGGGCTGCTGGGTAGCAAAGGAGCACATTAATTTAAGCAAGCTTCAGAAAATCAGGGAGATTCTATCCACACTTTTCTAGGGAAGGCACATTAAGAGATCCCTAGCCAGGATATAGGTATCATTTTCATTACTTTTTAAGGGTGGTACAGTTCAAAACACATTGGACTGCCTTTGTGAGCCATAATTGAAGGTAAACCTAACTGCAGTATCTCTGCTTTCTGCAGGTTGTGGGCTTGTCCCTGCTGCTCAAGGAAAGTGGCTCTGCACATGCTGTGGATAAAGCAGAATGGCCGTGGCTTCTGCCTCTCCCTCTCTGCCATTTTCTGCCTTTGGAGCAAAGTACATACTGAACTGTCTAAACTGTGAGACCCGTCCTATCTAGGTGCTTACCCTCTCCTGCTACACTCCTGGTGACAGGTCTGCCGGTGGGAGAAAGTGCAGACTCACCAGCACAGAGGATGCCCAGATGGACTCCACCAAATTCCATGATCTAGAAGCCTGGGGGGGTCAGGACTTCCCTTGGATGGTCTCAATTGGGCTGCTAACAGACTGGAAGTCTCAAGAACTGCTATTTTAATGCCTTGAATGGCAAGACCCTGTAGAACTTAATAAGAGCTAAATTGCACAGTCCTATAAAAATGAAACATGATCATGTATACATTACCCTCTGAAGTTATGCATAAATAGCTACTTGGATGTTGAAGTGTTTATAAGAAAGAAATCTTGTACACAGCAGACTTTAATTTCTCTCCTTGAAATGGCAGAAGCTTGATACTAGTGTAGTAATTCTTGGTTAGAACAAAATTATTGCAAAATTTACTGAAAAGTTTTTAATTTTCATTAATTCGTGCACACTTGTAAAGGATTGTTAAATTTAATGGATTCCTTTAAAAGAATATCTGTAATAAAAATAATAAAGAAAAAATCTCTTATCAGGGATTGTACAGTTGATTTATCATTATTATTATTATTAATACTAATACTACCACTTTTTTTTT
>VWZG01003991.1:188948-233378 GCA_013396735.1 Grallaria varia
TTTTTTTAATGCTAATTGGTCTAATGACCTGCTTTGGTCTCTGTGGAGTACACTGAAGTCACCTGGTTGTGACAGAAACCAAAGGCACACTTATATGGTTTGAAATCAGGAGTAGGTGTTGTACTAGTAAAAAAGGCAATAATGTTTTACTAAACCAGCTATAAAAACTACTAATTCAAACTCATTTAGAAATGACTGTGGTAGGGTTTATAAACAATTCCTTTACATATGTATTTTATTCTGTCATAATACGTTTTTGTAGCAAGTTGCCAGAAAGGTTTCTCTGTTTTTAACTCAACGATGCGGAAGAAGCAGTTCAAGTGCTGCTCAGTTTATGGAGTGCTAAAAGCTGTTCAGCAGTCTACTATGATGTGGAGGGGAAAGATTTTAACCTGCGACCAGTGTGAGACTTGCCAAGCTCATCAGCACCCAGAGCCTTTAGATAAAATCACTGAGAAGCACCACTTCCAACTGGATTTGAACTGCCCTGTGTGCTCTGCCTTTTGCTGCTAAGGAGTTCCTCTCAGACTGACATAACTGAGGTACTTTCCTCCTTTTCTCCCATTGGTTTGTTAACTTCTTTTCTGACCTGAGGAATAAGAGCTCATTTTTGTGATTTGTGTAGTCTTTTTTCTTCTATTTTCCTAAGAAGTCAATGTCGCCTTTTTACCCTCCCCTATGCACTTTGGTAGTGGAATTTTATACCTAGAACTCTTAAAGAAGCTAAAAAAGGTTAAGTAAATGGATGCAATGCTTGTGTAAATGTATGCTTGTTTACAGAAACAGTGCTGCACTCTGCTTTTTATATCAATTCCTAATTATTCTGATTCCATTAAGGTGTGATGGTCTCGATTACATTAGTGTCAAACCAGAATTACTCCAAGGGAGTTCCTTTAACAAAATTAATCTGGACTTACAGTGTTTAATAGAGTTCAGGATTTCTACTCAATATCTTTACAGATGAAAGCAGTAAGAAATCAATAATATTTTTTAAAGGAAATACTCTTACAAAGAAAGACATTTTACCTTCTATTTATAGTTCTGTTTTCTTTAGACATTAGATTATGACAGCAATAATAAAAAAGAATGAGGATTAGTTTAAATTTTGATTAAAACAAGTGTTACCAGAAATCAGTATATTTTTCAGCTTAGGTTGTCATCCTTTCATATATCTATAGAGCAATGGGATCAAATAGTTTCTGTAATTACACTTCATAATTCGGGTATAATAGTAGCTAAACCTCACAGCAGTTTGTAACGCTACAGAAAGATAATAGGAAAGCTACTTTTAAAACTGCCATCCTTATCTTGCTCAAAACAGAATAGGTTATTCATAAACAGGGGACCCTGCTACATTAACTTAAGGCTTATTGCAATTAAGCACTTTACACAAAAAGATTTGCGATGAATCATCACAAAGATCCAGAAATAGAAACAGAGCTCTGTAGTATCTTTTTTTGCCTCCTAAAATAGTGGACAAGCTGTGTCAGCTATTTGAGTGCAAAGAATGGCAGACTGCAGCTACTCCATCACTGAGGTTTGGGTCAAACATGCCCTGCTGAAGTTAATCCCCCATTTGTCCCCATTTAAGATGCTTTGGTTTGGTTTGCAGTGGCATTTGAGTGAGTGTTAGCAGGATCCTTTCTGGAGAGGCTACGCTGGAAGTTGCTGCCTCATTGTTTGCCAAATGCACTCCAAGCCTTCACAGGGACAGTGTGTCTGATCTGATGGCTGATTTGGAGAACTTCATGCCATGGTGTGCACTGAGCTGCTCATTCCAAGGCACTGAGTTGCATCTGTTGTAGTTACAATCCTATGTACTGCTTCTCCTGTATTGTTTGATATTACTTGCTTAATATAGATGTAGTTTTAATTTCATACTATTCATTTGCCAATACATTTTGAAAGTATGTAATTAGGCCCAAATGGAAACTTCAGCCTTGTTGACATTCAGTAGAATCCAGTGCTCTTCATACATTTATTGTCCTTCCCAAACAATTAAAAAATTTACATACCTATATTAAGCCTCTGAATAGGGAAACTGTGGCACAAGAAAGGATTAACAGGCATTAACATTCAACCTCCTAAGATTCATCTCAGCAGCTGCTTAGTGGTCTGAAGCAACTGGCCCAGCAATATGTAATGTAAAGTGAAAGGACAATCTAAAAAAAAACATTTCACTTCAATGGGGAATTAGTCAAGTCATAAGAATTGATGCTGAAGTTAACAATACTAATCTTGGGAGAAATGCCACAGAAATTTCAATAAGTACCAAAAACATTCTGGGATTCTGTCTCACCTGGGAGAGATATGAGTGCTGCAATAATAACCCCCTGATCTTGAGGGGATTCAACTGAGAGATGCCATCGACCTTGCCTAAGTCTAGCTTGCATTAGGTGTAAAACACCTCAGAGAACACCGGGCCAGGTGGCTTGGGTAAACAGATGGGTGTATTTACTTGTACATTGTGGATATTCTTCCAGACAAGCTGCAGAGTTAGAAGATGTGTTATGCATTTCAGTTCTATTCAGGGAAGAACAAAAGACGGATGGGTAGCAAGCTGAACTTAACAGGAAAAAAAAGGCAAAAATCCTTTTGACTTAACTGAAACCAGGATTTAAATAAACTTCTTAGTAATTTCCACTTATATTTAGAAAACCCTGATTTGCCCAATGTTAAACACACTGGCTTATTGAACAAAGCTCCTTTTGACTGCTTTGCATCATGATTTGGCCATACAGTTTTGTTAATTTGGTCGGTTCCCATTTTAACTCTCTGAGTTATTCCTTTGAACTTCACGTCTGTATTTATTAGACATAATTGGCAAATGTACAATAAACAGGATGCATAAGAGCTGATACTTGAATTCAGCAGTCCGTAATTAGATTAAGCTACATCCTACTTGGAAAAAAAAAATTGATTATGTAGCAGACGGCAATTTTACTGAAATTTCTGTGTGGGCTATACTATTACATAAAATGCAATAGCATCTGAGCATGTAAAGCCTGCCACTTGTAGTGTTTTCCCTTTTTTCTTTTTCTTCCCCCTTTCACCTTATCTTATTTTTTATTTCCCTTTTTTTTTTTTCTTTTTTCATCTTGCCTTTCATCTTAAAGCCATATTATTATAATGGCAGAAGCAGACAGAATTTCATACTACAGTTATGAAAAATAAAACATTTTGATGGTACATTGTGATCCTATTCTAATATTCTAAAGCATACCTCTTATACAAGCAAAATTTAAAGAAAATAGGCTGTGTACATTTTCAAATCTAATGTTGATTATTGGAATTAGTGGAAAGAAACACCATCAATGCAATGTTAAGTAGATTTTTATACGTAGAAAAAATATTAAGCCTATTTCTGATTTTGATCCTGCTTCTTGACCATAGACCATAGAATTTAGAAGCAGAGACTAAACGGAAGAGAGGGAGTTAAAAAGGCGGAGAAAAGGTGGAGGAACAAGAGATCGTGCCTTTACATTTATAACGCCATCAGTCTGTGGATCTGCAGTATTTTCATTGTTTGTGCACAATTTTTAGTCATAGCTGGCAAATTCATAACCATCTCCCTTTTCTTGTCCTTACATCAACACTCTCTAAACTTTGCTGATCCTTCTTATGCTTTCCAGCTTTGGGTTTTCTTAATAATTTCCAGCACTAAACCACATCACAGGGCTCTGAATGCCTCCCATATCAATTGCTGCAGCCTCCCCTTCCCTTGGCAACAGCAGTCTTGACACAACACTATATCGAAGATATCTCTCCGGGTCTGTTGACCATGCAGCTACTTTCTTTGATTCCCTCCACATGCTTTCTCTTCTGTATATCAAATGTAAGCTACTTGTCTTCCCTTTTTTTTGGTCTATTTTTTATGGTCTATTCCCACTGTCATCTTACTGTGAAAGGCTGAACTACCACATAGGTGGAAAACCTGCCAAGCAGCTGGCTCCAATTAGCCACCTATCTTTTTAAGAGCTGGTGGGAGCAAGGGGAGATCTAAGCGCTGTATAATCAGACTCAGCTCTTTTGGAGAAGCTCTCCTATGGTGAAGAAGGATAGATGTTGAAGGCATATCAAAGGAAAAACAGCCCAGGGAAAGGAGGAAGGATGAAAGGCAATGTCTCAGTGAGGAAGAAAAAAGGGAACTAGAACTGAAAGTAATTGAGGACCCAGCAATTCTGCAACAGAGTGCAATGCAATGCAGCAATGAGACCCAGATGGAAGTCCTTGAGAACTGTTTGCCACAGCTCTCCTCCCATGGCATGTCTGAGCCTGTGTTCTAATGATCTTAGTCTGTCCTAAGTGCTAGGTTTGATGATGCTGGGAAGAGTGCTGCACATGCCTGATTGGCAGTCTGACTGAAAACCTACTGCATATGGGTGAGTCAATGATAATTACAGGTTTTGCATAGTGAATGGGTACCTCGTGGTACACAAAGTATAAACAAATCCTTGCCCAGGGATCACAAAGACTGAGCACCTGGTTTGAGTCCATATTTTTATCTTCCAGAGCAACCCGCGCAGGATGAAATGGGCTCCTGATTGACTGTGCTGGGGAGTACCTGCCTTTAGATAGCAAAGAAAAAAAAAAAAGAAAAAAAAAAATCCTTTTCTCTTGTCATGACAAACTCTATAAAGAAATTGCAAGTATGCTTATAGGCAATCCTTGATTGGGCTGTTCATCCTTACAAAGGCCACAAAGCCTTAGTTTAGTCAAACTATGTTATTAACTTTTTTTTAGTAGAATGAATTAGTAATTTGGGATTTATGGCTTAACATCCCTCTTTTACACTCTTGCAAGGATTCTCAAGGATGCCTGTAATCAAAGTTCTCACTCTGTAAATCCTTGTAATAAATCTTTCATCTTACTTGTTAGATGTTTCACTCGCTAGCACCTTGTGTTCAGTATTTAATTATCTTTTGTTGTTAAAGGACACGAATGAAGACAGAAGCAGAAAGCAGGAATCACTGCATCCTTCCATGGTGAAAGTCTTTTCATGCCAGGTTTTCTGAAGTCATTAAAACTCTTCTATCATTACATGTATGTTTTTAGTACAGGGTGACACTATCTATTGTTATTTTACTTTTGGACAAGGGGGAGGAGGAGCATTCACATAAAGGCTCCTTTTCTATGCTGGACTTAAAATTTTAGCAAATTAACTACATTGCTACAAGGATGAATTTTTCCAATGATCTTGGCATTTACACATCCTTCAGCCTGCCACTTTGAAGCCTTCGAACACTGCTGCATTTCTGGGTCTCTCAGCCCCTTTCCTGTAATCCCAAATATGAAATAAACTTTTATGGTATTCATTTTAGAAGTTGGAGGACATCCTTTGCTTTACAAAGATGATGAACATTCCCTTTTTATGAAGAGTGACAAAGAAAAGATGCAGGGTAACAAATACAAGCTATCTATCCTGGGGAGATTCCAAATGGACACAGGAGGAAAATTTTTCACGATGAGAATAAATCAGCCATTGGAAAAAGCTCCCAAGGGAACTGGTGGATTTCCTAACATTGGACACATTTAAAGTTCAGCTGGGTGGACCTTCCTTGCCTCCCTCCCTGCCTTCCTTCCCTCCTGCCTGCCTTCCTCCCATGGACTAATCCTGATTTTTCCTCAGATCCCCAGTTGTGTGTTTTTAACCTTACACAGATGTCCTAAAGTTTCTGTTCACCTGAGGATACCGTAGAGCACACGGACTTTTATAAGAAATCCTAACTGCCCAGGCTCCTTCAATTATCCTTCCTAGAGATGGTTTCCAAAGTCCCTGCCCACAGTAACACAAATTTGCATGGCTGCATCACACTAACTTTGATTTTTCAGATTTTTCATGAATTTTCAGAACTAAGCCAAGTAGAGAAGTTCAGATAAACAAAGGATTTCCAAAAAAATGTTCTTCAACTAGTGTTTAAAATGTTCTTAGAAATACTCTCTGTTTCTTCATGAAGGACTTTAACCTTCAGTCTCATTTTTAAAATGTCATGTATATTTCATATAGAAAACTAACAATAGCCAGTATTATAAAAGTCAAGTGGCTTCATTTTAAAACATTGATTTAATTTCTAGAGCTCTCTTACTACAAAAAGAAATGCCATGTGTAAAAAATATAAGGCTGTTCATCTATCACTATCCCTGATATACTATCAAGGATGTCTCTTTAACCTTAATTGTTCTTCACTGAAGCATTCAATTTCCTGTTCTCCGTTCTTGCAGTGCTTCTGTCTTTGCTCAAAAATTGAGTTCTTCTTAACACTGAAATTGCCTGAAATACAGTTGTGAAAGAGATGATTATAAAGTTTTTGAATGTGGATGGAAAGTCAATGTATTTTGCCTGAGAGCAGTGTGCTCTGGTTTTAATTTTTCTGAACAGAAATTTTGAGCAGCTTTATCAAATATTGACAAAGTGCTATATTTATTATTTAAATAATGGCTTTAATAAATGAAACGTAGATCATACTTAATCATGATGTCCAAAAATGACATGAACTGAAAAACTCATATAAGGTGAATTATTTGACCTTTTGTAATTAGAGAAGGAAGCACAACACAGGTGTCTTCCTGTAGTTAGAAATAATACTCCTGAGAAAGTATCTACACTGCAAGTTAAAATGTGTTTCTACTCAAAAGCAGTTCAAGTAAAGTGGAAACACAACTTCACAGTACAGTCCTTATTCAGACTGTAGTTTGGTTTTTGTAATTGCTAGGACAACAAACGATGGGCCCTGTTGTGTTTGATGATGTTATAGGCAATATAAATGGCCTCTGTAGGCTTTGGCTAACAGGAGAGGGAAAAACTAAATGCACAGCTTCCCTTACCTGTCAGGTTATGGTACTGAAGATTATTTTTGTTAGGATCAAAGTGAAAACCATCAGAAAATGAAAGAGTAGAAAGGGCACTGACTGCTTAAAAATGAGCAGCTATCAGCAATTAGCAGGTCTTTTTTTCTTTTGCCCTTTCTTAGTTCATTATTTTACTTTTTTAACCATCAAGAAGCTGTGAACTTCCCACTAGCCTCAAATGATCTTTATTTTGGATGGTGCTTACTTCCTGATTCATGCATTATGTCCTAGTTATCAAAACACAACAGTTCTTTTGGTAAGCAAGATAGTTATATATTTAAACTGGATTTTAAAGTAGAAATAGTATTTTGGATATCTGACTGCATTTTGACTAGAGTTTTTTCTGAGATGCTACACCTTGCACCTTCTCTGTCTGAAAACATTAGCTTTCAGACTTGAGCTATTGACTGTTTTGTGAAGAAACCCTCATCTCAAAGTGGCCAATTGTAGAAGTTCCCTACATATCAACATCTGGGGAAGAACAGCTCTATACCAACCTTATCTGTCCACTTCAGAATTTTGTTAATCTTTCCCTTGTCTTTATTCAGACATCTCTCTTCCAGCTCCAAACTCTTTAACCCTTCTGCACAAAATATCTGATGCACCTCCTCAGTCATTTTAGTTGTACTGCTCTGTTCCCTTTCTGATGACATCTGTCCTCTCACAGATGTGGAAACTGAAGCTGTCCACAGTAACAGTTAACTAATTTAGTCCTCCGTTATTAACTATTGATGTAATGTTCCATACAGAATCTTGGTAGTTTAAACTGTGGATTTTCTTGAGTGTGGTATCTTATCCTAATGATTAGGTCACTTAAATCTGTGGTTTAAAAACAATATTTTTTTTTTTTTAAATCTGCATCATTCTTTGACCAGTAAGGTGTCTTACAAACTGACAGGGAAACTCAGCATTGTTTCATCTAGTCCTGGGAGCCTGGATCCCAGGCTGAAAACCTGACATAGATGACTGTGAACCTCTGTAATATCCAAAAAGATGTGGATGCCTCAAAATGGGATTTAAAATAGTCAGCATACTACACTTCAACAGCAGCAAGTACAAGTGAAGAAGGTTCAGTCTCATCTATATTTCAGTCAATATCTTGGTTCAACAAATGGGAGAGAGCTAGCTCTGGTGTTTCAGGCTTTATGCTCTGGTCTCGCTGGCAAAACACAGAGCAAAACAGTTGAGACTTGCAAACACAGGGCACCAGATGTTGAGCCTGCCCCTGCTGCTGGTCCTCACAAGGCTTCCATATGAAAGCTGCTGGATGCAGAGTAGTGTGACAGAAAGGAGTTTATTCCTCCTGTTTGCTTGGTAATAAAATGCTTAAGTAGCATGCCAAACATCCCTCTGCTCCTTCTGGAGTTGCAGAGGCTTTAATCATTCACAAAATCTCCCAGTTCACTTTTTCCCTCCTCCTCCCTCTTAAATGTTTTGAAAGCCTTGTCATGAGCAGTATAGAAAACGAGGCATAGATTAGATTAAATGTTTCCATCTGGAGCGAACATAGCTGTAAATTAGTGGACTCAAAGAAAGTAGTTAAATGCACATAAAAATAAAGTCCTCCTGAAGCACAGCGCTGCTAATGACATGACATTTAGTTATGTGTTCATAGACAGACTCTAACCAGTGTCAGTGATGCAGCAGGAAGTATCTGCTTGCAGAGGGTATGAGTTACCAAAGGGCAGCACTTCTTTTCTATGTGTGTATAATCGCTCTTTATGGTTTCAAAGCTTTGGGGTATTAAGTAGCTGACATTTGATGGTGGACTTGCATGTGACGTATGAATCATTGTGTGTTTACATAACCTGCACAGTTTAAAAAATGATCTTTAAGTGCTAGACTCATAGCACTGCCCTAAAAATTAACTAATGAACAACAACAACCACCAAATAAACCACCCAAAAAACAAGTCTGTTTTTGAAAATAAAACTGTAAATATAGATAGAAAGAAAAAAACCAAAAAGACTGGAAAATGAACAGTGAAAATTAAAAAAAACCCCCAAACTATAGGAGATTAATCTAGAAAAATGTGAACATGTTTTTTTCTGTTTAGTGAGCTGAAGTGGTTCACTGAAGGATCAGATGATTTCCTGACCCTGGAGACTGGAAGGTGTGAAATGAGGAAGGTTTTATTCTGGTAGGACTGAGCCTGTAGGTCTGCTCAGTTATCTGCAGATTCATCACCCCAAGCGATGCCTACACATGTGATCTCATTTCCTAAACATCCTGGTCTGGAAAGCAGAGCTTTGATCCATCGTGTCCATTGGCACAGGTATTTTTTTGTGCTTGAACAAATGCACAAAATGCATTTGACTGAGGCCACCTGTGCTTTAAAAAAATTACATAACTTGTGGAGGATGTTCAGAAAGGCATTCGCAACTACATAACAAATGCTGTTAGTAGTCTACTAACTTCTGGTCACTGTTGTCATTCCAGCAAGAAGGCATCTGACTAATAGGACACTTTCAGGACACATGGCAGATCTAGCTCACCTCTGCTGGGAGGAAGCAGATCAGCTCCTCTCAGTGTCCCCACTCAACTTGTCCCTGTGTACCTGTGTCAGTGTGAGCTGGTTTAGGCGTCAGGCCCCATCAGAGCAGATTCAACTCACCAACCTAGCAGAAAAAGAACTTGGGTGGGTAGAAAAAAACAAACCATAGTTTTTCGGTGGTGCTAGTGGTTGTAATCAACTGATGACCAGCTGAGAAGCACAGGTGAAGGAGGTCCATCTGAAAGTGGGTCTGGCAGGGGAAGAGGGAGTGAGGTCTTCCCTTGTGGCAGGAGGGCAGCAGCAGATTGGGTCAACTACACCTGTTGGGTCTGTGAGATTGCTAAAGTGGCCTGGTACTTTGATGCCATGGACAGAAACTGTCTCACTCACTGCCTTGTGCTGTTAGTAGGGCTTGCTATACACTTTGTTTTTGTCAGTCCTGATGCTGTCCTGGTCCTTGGAGACGGTTTCGTCTTACTTAGCTACCGAAAAGCTCTTTATTTGATTTCTACAAGCTGGAATATTTTCTGGCTGGTGTAGTGAATTGGATGGGCTTAATGAGGTTTTGGGTGAGTGCTGTAGTCAGTAAAGGAATGAGAGGAGGAGTTGGCTGATACTTCATCACATAATCTGATAGCAAGTGATTTGGAATTTTGCAGAGCAAGGAGGGAAATGGATGTACAACTAGCAAGTGTGATTGATTTTATGACATGGGGGGTGATTGTCATGGGTGTGTATGATTTTGGGGACATTCACATTTCACATCATGCTATTTCTTAGTGATTACAAATAGCTTTCTCTTTTGTATTTCCTGCCTTAAACAGTAGGCAAGGTGTTATTTCTCACTCTTTTGCACAGCTAAGGGTACATCAATTTTCAGCTACTTGATAATAATAATGTAAAATTCTGCAGAGATTTTATGCCTTGTTCATTGTTTGAGTATGATTTCATAACTTGTGGAGTGGGAGTTGAGTGTTGGTGAGGCTGAGAAATCCTGGGACAAGAGCAGAGAACCAAAGAAAATCCAGAAGCATCCTGTATCAGCCTAATAATTAGAGTATGTGAAATCAGTTGGCTTATTCAGATGCACTTCTGTGATGTTTATCTCTAGGACAGGAATCCATTTGCTGCGTTGAATTTAGAGGAGGATGTGTGCTCCAGAGAAATTCAGGGCCACTCCCTCTTAGTTTAGCAGGAGGAGGTGGGTTGAGAGCATGCTCCTTTTGAACTCTCTGCATACCAAATGAGATAGAGGGGAACTCCATTTTAGACCTCTTTCAAAAGATTTATCCCGCTTTTCATATGGTGCTAGAAATGGATGCATTTAGAAGAATTAGTTTACAAGTGTTTAAAGTTGGAACTGGAACTATTTAAATCTGTATCAATTTCTTGTGATTAATTTTTATATTACATTCTTCCTCTTGAATAATTTGTGAATTTTTTTCTACACTTAGAAAGGAAATAATAAATAATTGTTGTGACATTTTAGAGACAGCAGGCTTTTGGGAAGTTCACATAAGAATCACATTTACACTAAAATGGAGACTTCACATCTCCACTCACTCTTTGTAATGTAATATATGAAATTAAGAAAAACCCTTAAATTACTGAAAAAAATCATAGGACAACTCTATAATCTGGAACATTCTGCAATTAATAACCAAACTTGGAACAGGACAAAACACTGGTGATGACACTTCTGCAAATATAATTTCCACTAACAGCCAGGTTCTCAATATAACCATAATCCAAAAGAAAAATTCTCTTAATGTCTGACATTGTCTTCTTTACGTAGGCTTAGCTTGTGCTGCTTATTTTCTTATGAACAAAGTGCTGTGATGGTTTTTCTTGTATTTCCAATGCAAGTGCAAGTTAAATACAGTTCTGATTCTTTTTTAGGAACTGGAGGATATAGAAGGAAATGCATTAAAAGGCACTTATTAAGGTCTACTGACATTTGATGGCTGTGTCTGAGTTTCAGGTGGGTGCAATTAGTATTGTGAACTGCTGCCTTGCCTCCTGGATTGTTTTGGGTTCCAGCTTGATACTTCTTCAAGGAAATACAGGGATTTGGAGTAGAGATGATAGACATGCGAGTATAGTTTACCAGGTCTCAGCGCAATGCAGAAATGAGATACAACTACTGTGCATATTCAGAAACGAGGGTGTTCTTGTTTATGTTTCTGTGTGGCTATGCTATTAGTCTGAAAATACCCTATTTTCTGATATTAATTTAAACTTTAGGGTGAAGTGGTAGCTGCAGTTCTGAGTTTCATCCAGGGTTATGAAAGCAGAAGAAAATGTGCTGCAACTGTAGAGATATTTTGCCATTGTTCACTCTCAGCTATTAACTGATCAACTCAGAACCACGCCCATGCACAAAGCACTGGCACTGACACCAAGCTATTAGCTCTCGGCACCTTGTGCACAAGGGGAAGGAGAGAAAAATGTAGAAAAACATATTCTACAGATGAGGAGATAAAAGACAATCAAGATGACTATGTGCATACAGATTTTCACTGGAAATCCTTAGTGTTTCACTTGAGTATTGTAGGACATGCACAGACATGAAGCAAATCTCCTGATAAAAAGGCTGAAAATGGCATATATGACATTTTTGTAGTAAATAATTGCAAGATATCACTTGAAAAAAAACATTTAATTGAGCCTTCACATTATGATTTCTCTGTTGGCAAATCTGGTTCGGGAAGGTTGTAGTCCCTTCTGTTTCCAGCTCCTTTCATTTCTTCTGCCTCTCATAAATCACTGTCTTCTTTGTTGTGCCAGTGTAACTGTTTATACAGTTTTTTCTCTGAAAAGTATGAGTCATATTATCTAGAGCTCATACCCTGTTCTGGTTTTAATCCTGATTCCTTTTTCACTGAGCTGGTTTAAAGCCTGACAATGAATAGAATCCCACGATGAAAGATCAGGTTGCTTGTTACTGTTCAGCCTGACTAAACCTACTACTGAACTAGTGAATTTGCTGCTTTGTCTCTGCCTTAGCACTTGTGAAATCCAAATGACTGGTTCTGGGAGCTAAACCAGCAAGAAAAACAACATTCCAAACAAACAGCTCAAAGCACATCCTTCCCTGTTGGCTGGAATCCTCAGCTGACTCAGGGCAAGTTCAGCACAGCTGTGAGGGTAGTGGTGGAGGCCAGGAGGTGAACTGAGGGAAGAGCTGGGTCTCCTTGTGCTTAACCTGCTCAGCTGGGAAGTGAAGTAGCTCCCATGGAAAGTAGTCATGCATGGCAGGTTGGTGAGAACTACCTCAAGATGAATAAGTCAAGGAGTGGATGGGCACAAACTTTACTGCTGGAAAAGAGTATTGTGAGGCTGCCTTTGGTGTAAACCCCAAGTGGAATAGGGCCATGAGAATCACATTCCACTCACATGTTTCTATTGGGTTAAGGTGTCCCTTGGCTGGTTCTTCTACGTGCAGCGCCTGAAAGTCCCTGGTTCAGGATTCAGGAAGACATTTCTTCATTAGATATTTATTTATGTCTTTATTTGGAAGACACGTTTTTTTTCCCCTTTCATCATTGTAATAACAGCAATCCATATTATATAGCTCCCTAAGAGCCTGACTTTGCTACCATAATTTACACATATAATTTTAACTTATTTAACAAGTCCCAGTGGGAATATCTTCTTAGGAACTACATGGGTAGATAAGTAGCACATACAGGGATTAAGTCCTAAATTTACTGCTAAACTATCCCTTTTTGGGCACTTTCCTTCTTGTAAGGTCATGTTGCACATTTCCCTGTCATGTATTCCTTAGTACAAATCTCTGATTGACTTGACTTTTCTGATTTAGTTCAATGGTAAATATTTTGGTGTTAAAAATATTACAGGTTGTTGTGAATTTTGCCAAGTTTCTTTTTTTCTTTTTTTGTGGGTTTTATTTTTTGTTTGTTTTTTCTTTTCTCTTGCCCTTCCCCCTTCCCCCTTTTTTCTTTTTCTTACTGCAAAGAAGAAAAAATAAATGGTTTATAAGAACACGGTTAATGATGTTCATATGGCTGACTTTGTTTTCTGACATATGAGGTAGAGCGAGTACCTGTTCAAAGCAGATGGAAGAGATAAAAAGAGGTGTAGTTATTTAGATGCTGTCTGTTTTAAAGAGGTAGGGATAGCTGGAACCAATGTGGTTTTACTTTCAGTGGTTTTACCCTGGAAAAGTTCTAGCTGCTTGGACTAGTACTGCAGAGCTAATTGAGTCATCTTGTCATGTTACTGTCAAGAACATTTATTATTAATATTGTAAAATAAAGATATTTATTTGGGGTTTATGATTTTGGAACGTACCTTGCCAAACAGAGACTTATTCTGAAGGATGTTGCATGAGTTCAAGTGTCCACTAATTAAAAGTGGGCTCAGTTTGTCTTCCTGCAACTGTGGTCAGCTAAGCTCTGTCTCCCAGGTGTTGCTAATAATCTCAGAAAAGCAGTCTTATTTATATGCATACATCGCTTAGTTTTCTTTGTTTTTCTTAGTAGGTTGATGGGTATGGAGTAGACAATATTTCATGCTGCCTTCCAACTCTTCTTCCTGTTGTACCAGCATTTGGGAATAAATAGAGCTCTGTTGCCCAGCGATCTAGTGGTGGTTAACTCTCTCACTCCTTCTAAGCAATGTCTGGTCTGAACTATGGCAGGTATTTTTTCCAAAAATGTGTATAATTTTTGTGGCTTTGAGTAAAGTTATGTAAAAAGAAAGACTAATTCTGAAAAGAAGTCAAGTGTCTTTTTCGTGTTTCTCATGACCCACCATTTTGCAAGTATCTTAGATTTGCTGACTGTTGGTGAATCACCTCACAACGGAACTGTTTAGCGTGGGTATTTAATGGAACTATTCATTCAGCATAGAAACAAGTGTACAAAGTGACTTGTCTTTCTTCTCTCCTTTATACAATGCACTGTTAGATCCAAATGTGATCCAAATCAGGCTCCTTGATTTTTGTATGCAAACGAACTTGATTTATTGCACCGCAAATTTGTATTCTCTAGCCTTTGATTTTGCTGTACTTGGGAACCCCATTTTGTTTTGGGAGAATAATGTTGTAAAGGAGAGATGGCTTTGTCATAAGGAGAATTATTTCATGTCAAACTCCAAACTGAACAGTGTAAGTTTTCTAATTTTGCAACCAAGATCTTTTCACTTCCAAGCTACCCAGTTTTTCTGAACATCCCTTTTACTTTATTTATATTTATAAATCAAATAAGGATTTCAGTTTAAGCCTCATATAGTGTAGTTTTTCTTTCCATTCTATCAGAGGTGTTACTTTTATTTATTTTTGGAATGCATAAAAACGTTTTGCCAATCTCTTAAAAATCCTTTAAGACACAACTAATCTAGGTAAACTGACATTTAATCAATCTCTTTATTTACATTCTGACCTTAACTGTGGTTCTTGAAATCACCTCACAAAAAAAAAACAAAACCCAACTAGTGAATGTATTTAACTACAAAACAATAGAGTAAATATAAAGCCTCGTCGATGGGATAACAAATTTATTTATTTGGATAAATAACAAATGAGTAAAGAGATTTCTGCCATTGAGGAACTAAATGAGAACAGAGAAGAGGAATGTATGAAATTACTAAAAATCTAAGAAGTCTCCCTAAAGAGTCTTCACATCCTAGCTGTCAGAGGATGCAAACGTGTTGTGCGTAAAATGACTCAGTGTGATTGTACTAGTGTTAAAATCCTAAATTCCTTATTATTTTTTCCTCTGAAGAGTGCATTTTTTTTTGAGGAATTTTCAAAAATAGTGATACCAGAAAAGATTTTTGCTTTCCTAGAAATGAACCTTTCTGTAAAAATTGTGTATCTGGGAGGCTCATGTGTCAGAGCTGCTGTCATATTCCTATATTCCCATATTTCTTTTCTCTAGGAAGCAATAGGCTTTATTTTTTTTAATAAAGAGTTTCAAAGTTGAACCAATGCAGATGTTTCTCCTACCTTTTGGTGGAGACTTCTTTTGTAAGACTAGAATACTGGTATTCCTAAACAGCTACTAGAAAATGCTTTCCATAACTTCTCGGTAGGTCTTTTTGTGGGCATTTTCTTTCCACAAGTCATCATGGGGTACTTGAAAATAAAGCCTAAAGCGTGGAATATAAATAATAGTCATGCAATACACAGAAAGATTATTTTTTTCTTCTTTACTGGGTTGTTCAGGGATGGCCGACACTGGATGCTTTTTTTATTTATGTGTTAAAATATACATTAAATCATATTCTTATTGTATCCCCTTTTTTTTTTTTTTTGTCAATGCCTACATCTTAAGTGTTTTTCACAATACTACACTTTACTCTGCTCTGCAGAGTATTTGCAGGTAGATTCTTCCTGACTAGAGTATTGTGTGGTAAATAGCCCCAGAAAGGGTATTCTAATAAACTGATAACTTAGGTGAGCAAGTTGCCATGATACCCAAGGTATCTGTTGCCCCGTGAATTATGAATACGCATGCAGTAGCATACAGGGATGTATGTAATGCCTGTTTATTCTCCAAGATGTCCTGGCTGAAACCCTCTGCACACATTGTCTTTTTCATCTGCTGTGCTGAGTGCCTGCAGGCACAGTATGCTCTGCTGCTTCTGCTGTCATGAGCAGCCACCAGTGACCCTCTGCAGTCTCTCTGCAATGTTACCAGCCCAAAGACACTGCTGCAGTTGGACCATTTCAGGCAGACACTGTGGGGAAAACGTTTAACTTGGCCAGGTACCCAATCATCAAGTGGACCTCAGCTCCTGGCGTTCAGGAGACTCTTTGATAAGCAAAGGGCTGTAATAATCTTATGGGACATCAGGCATTTGATAGCCCTAACCATACTTGTGCTTTTACCATTTGGAAAACAAGAGTCCATTTGAGATTTATCATGCTGCTCATTATCAAGAAATAGAAATCTGCAGCGGCCTGTGGCATTCTCATAGCTTCACAATCTACAGATGGTTGACTTTTGAAATGATTTCTGAATAGGTTCACATGCTTTGGGTAACAATGTAGTTTCACTGAAGCTTAAAACCTCCTTTATAATGCAAGCAAACTAAAATTTTCACAGCCTGCCAAGTTTTTCCCTGGTCTGTATGTACTAGACCTGCTCCTGGACTTGTGAAAGCTGTATGTAAAAATATGAGTTCTATCAATTGACTGTATAATTTAATGCATTATTAGTGATTTTTATTGATCCCATGGAAGAGCAAAATCTCTGACGCGAGCTATGTGGACCTTGCTGGAGAGTTACCACTGCTCGTCATCCCATAGTTGTTCTGCCTCAGGGTGAGAGTGCTCTGAATATATTAGATATTTCCCAGGAGGAAACAGTGTGATTTCTAAGCTGAGTTGCATAATTTGTATTACATTAACTGGGCAGTTTTGAAGATCTTGGGTAGTCAATCCCTTAGGGTCTTGGGACTGGTGAATTGAAAGACTCTCAAGACCGCATATACTGTATCCTTATGTGTTTGGTTGTTTGGCTGTTATAGGGAGCTTACCATTGGGCAAGTAGGACAGATTTGTCCAGAGAATATTCTGTTGCTAGCAACAAAACCCATTGTATCCCCATGAGCATTAGAAATAACTGAAGAATTAGTAGAAATAATGAAGTTTGACTTTCATCACCAGCTCTGCATGTGAGCTGGCTATGCGTGGGTTTTGGAGCTTCACAGACCAGATTGGCAGATATGTCCTTTGGCATAAGATGGAGTGTGATGAAAAGAAAAAGCAATAGGTTGTTTCGTTTATTTGTTTTTTTACAATGATCATGTAAATATGAAATATAAAGAAAGCCTAGGATCTTCAGTCTGTGAAACACTATGTAACCTACAGCAAAGATCTTAAGTGCGTAACTGTTTTCCTTACTGTATGCGATACGCAGATATGAATAAGGTATCATTGTGCATTTAAAGATTGGCAGCTTCTGCTTTCATTGGTCAAACTATTCTGTCATTTGAAGGAATTGGCTCCAAATACGCTGTGGGCACTCTTTTTCGTTTTTATGGATTCTGATCTACTGATTGTGATTTTTTAAAATAATCTGTCAGGGTACCTTCAGGCATTAGATGGTTTCTCTTGCTGGTTAGACAAATGAAAATATTCATCTAATGACCCTTTTCTAATTTCAGGTAAAAGAGACAATTGGGTATGTCAATGATGATGTTATTAAGAGTAAGAAACCCTGTGACAGAATCCTCTCGAATTTTTGTTGTTGTCTGTCAGCAATTTACAACTGGCACTGTCTGCTGACAGATGCAGTGACTCATTAGTGAAATCGTTTGGAGAAAAAAATTCAGGAATTTTGCAACTGTCATCTGAACATAAATTTAAACTACATTTTTGCTTCTTTTAATGATACTGAGAAGACAAATTTCTTAGTGACCATGCCATACTTTTAGTCTCATGATCTGTTTTAAAAGTTGAAAATTTGAAATGGTGTACTTTTTGAAGCTTTTTTTGAAAATACATATTATTTAAAAAAAAGTAGCAGTTATTACTTATAGGAAATAACAAGTTAGAAAAATATTCATTTCCTTAAATGCCTCCAAGGGAGATAGTAAGTTTCTTGCTTATTTGTCATCATGAAAATGTCAGGGGAAAATTGCATTGATATGTAAATGAGGAGCTGCATTCTAACCCTATATGAAAGCTGAGGTAGTGGTAAAATGAGCAGCTTGGTAATAAGGGCACAACAATTTTTGCTCTTTAGCTTGGATAGTTTAAAACTACTGCAGGTCTCATTTGCGTCAGAGGACACTCTTGTTGACTCAAGTTGCATATTATTCTACAGATCTATTGAACAAGTCTTTTCATTAACTGGAAAGAAATATGGCTTGTTTTCTAGGAGAGGAACCATTTTTTGGGTGTTTTTTTTGTGTTTTGTTTTGTTTTTTAAACAATGTCTACTTTCTCTGAATACCATGAGTATAGCTCCATCTTCAAAAGTGATTTGACGTATTTGAGAAGATCATAATTTCCTTCACCTTTTATGCATGTTTTTGATACTGAGTATGAAAGTTTGCTTGTGAATTAAGTAGACATGGATTAGTGAGGGCCATTTATGATTTTGGTCCCTTTTCAAGAACTTAAAAAGTCCCTGGGAATACAAAAACCATGACAGATTGCCGGAAAGTTTGCAGTAAACACTTGTTTGAAAAGCTTGTAACAACCTCCATCTGCTCACTGCACACTTGAAAAGGCTCACAGAGCCTATGCAGTAATACAAAGATTCCTGTGAGGGCAGATTTTTTCTTGGGAGGAATGTTTAATTTCACTGGTGATGTTCAGGGACAAGAAACTTCCTAAATACTTATTAAAAGGTTTTTTGTTTAGTTTTTCAGTGAAAACAGTCATTCAACTGGTTTTCATTCTAACTTTTTTTTAGTACTGATATGCATTGTAACTCGTTTCTTCTCAAAAGTTCTGCAACAGGTAAACGAGGAATCCTCGAGCACTAAGTGCACCAGCTCTTTTTGAACTAGTTTTTGACAGAAATGATTCTCAAAAGGCTGTGAATACACAGCCTCATGATGCTGGGAATACGTGCATACCAGACTTCAGTCTCAGTGTTCTGTACAGGGAAGTGCTTGCAAATTTAACTCTGTGAGCATCAGGACCTTATGTACTAAATTGAAATAGTAGTTAACACAAATAAAAAGGATTTTAAAACCATTGACTGAGATCTACTTTATACTTAATGAGAATTTCTATTGATCTGATTAGTTAGTTTTAACCTGGATGTAACCTGCCTTGTAAAATTTTCCCCCTCATGTTGAGTAGTAAGTTCTTAGAGGGATTGACCTTACAAAACTTTTTGTGACTCAACTATTCCATTTACTGGATAAACAACAACAGAAAAAAGAGAATGATGTCACTGTTCTTTGTAAAGTTGCTTCCTGCCATAACTAATTTTGCAAAGTTTTCTGTGGAATATATTCAGACGCAGATTCACATAAATTAAAACTACTTACAAGTAGTTTTAAATCAATTGCAATTCTTTGTACAATGAAAGAAATGTTGGAGACACTACAAATTACCTCTGTGCTAGGATTACAGTTTGATATTTTGTCACGTTGAAGCATGCAGATAGCATATATTGTAACAACACAATAGGTAGCTTTCTGATATTTGACTTTTCTGAGAGCCAAAAGACTTTCTCTTTGACATCAAGAAAAAAGTTGGTTTGGTTTTTTTTTTTTTTTTTTTTATTTTGCTGAAAGATAAGCAGCATTCAGTGCNATTACCCTTCACATACTGTCCTGCAATAAAAATGCCCGGCTTTTTTATCAGGGAGGACCTTCGATTGGTGCTGAAATGCAACAGGCTATTCAGTTTACAAATGATAAACTGTGGACCATGTAACAGCATTTTGATTTTAGTGTTACAATAACTATACTCTATCATTTCACAGAAGGCAAAACTCTATAAAAAAATAAATCTGCAAAATCTACATGAGAAAATTTCCCATTCTTCTTCACAGTATATACACCCACCTAAAGGTGATGGGTTGGTATGTAGGAGGATTAGGAGCTTAGGCACAGACTGAATTGAGTCAGTGCTGATGGATTTGTTTACTTTATCGTGAGTTACAGGATATACCCATCATCCCCTGATGATTAAGCCCCTGCCATGAGTTTTGGGGCCTCCCTGACTCGTAAAATAACAATTCTGGAACTGCGCTTAACTGTACTACTAAGATGATGTTGGTCAGCTTAGACACAGCTTCTAATTAATCTATTCGCTTACTTAGATGGCTTCTGTTACCATTTTAGGCATATAAATCTGTGTTTAAATGTAAACAAAATATGGTGGGCTGTCTGTATGGTACTTGGAGAGAAGTAGCTCAAATGAACCACTCTGAGGAGGGGTCTTAGATGATGGATTCAGAATGGGATGGATTTCCTTTGTTACCAAATGAGGTATCTGTTGATTCACTGTCTTTAGAAAGGGCTGAGGTGATTGGGTTGGATTTAGCTTTATAATGAATCTCACCTGAAGTTACTCTGATTGGATAGACAGTTGCATTAATATGTACTATAGAAAAAGTATTGCCATTTCCAGAAAAATTATTTGTAATTTTTTAACTATTAAGCAGTTAAATATATGGAAACACCTGTTTTAGTGTTTCTTTGCATGTATCATTAGCACATTTTAATGAAGAGTGGAATTAAAAATGGTTATCTGATGTAGGTGCTAAGGATTAATTTTAAGAATTCTTCTATCTCCTGAAGGTCCTACCATGTCACATTTTAAAAATACAGTTGTTCAGAAAAGAAATCCTGCTTGTCCAATAAGGCAATAGGTAGCTTCTTGGAGAGGTAGTTAAAACAGTACTTGAGTGGTGTATAATGCCAGCAAAGGCAGAAGATCTGCTCCTTCAAAATATTTTGCTCACCTCACCACATCTTGTCTTTGAGTCTTCATCTGCATTCATTACTTCCTTAAGCTTATCCAAAAATTTCTGCAACGTGGCTTTGTGGCAGCTGTTTGACAGCAAGAGGAAAGATTTCATGTCGAATGAATCAAGTTGTTGCTGTCTCAGAAATTTAGACCAAAGTTTCATTCTGAATGGTAACAGTAAGATTACCGTCTCCTGGTTTTAGAACTTTATAATTAAGAAAGATAAAAAGAAATTGTAGTAACAATTTAAGATATTTCTTTGGGATGACGTGTACAAACATCTTCTGAGTCTATGATAAGTCAATTTTTATTGGCGTTAATTTAAACTACTGTTAAAGCAGCCTTAAGCCAGTGTTTTCATCATGGCTACTTGAGTTCCTCAGAGATATTTGAATTTACTTGATTATTTATTATATAAAACGCCTGAAGTTCTAGCTGTGTTATTTTTACTCCCTAAAGGCTTCTGAGCTAGCCCAGTGGCCTGTGGTTGGGGGTTTTGGTTGGTTTTCATCAAACCTTTGGCAGGTAAAGAAGTATTGTAGGCACAGATCCTGGAAGGGCCTCCAGATAGAAGCCAGGTTTGTCCCCTTTCTGTTTTCCTCTCTAGTAACCTTGCCTGAAGTAGCTGTAAAACTAAATATGGGTGACAGTGGAACTTAGTAGGACAATGGGCTTAGATGTATTCAATGAAGCTTAAGTCTCTTCTCTGTGGGCAATGAGGAACGTAATGGTATTGAAAAAATGGTGTAAATAAGTAAACTTCAGAAGCAGGTAAGGAAAATGGAAATGTATTGTTTTGCTAAAATAATTGGATATATAATGTCCGGACAGTATCCTTTAACACAACTTTTCTTAGTACTTTCTCTTTGTTTGTGATCTCATAATTCTCTTTCAAAAACCAAAATACTTGTAACATGCATGTTAAGAAATGTGTGAAATCATTAAGAGTATGCAAGCACTGGTTAAAATTAATTCATAATACTGTAGATATCCTTAGGTGTTGAAAAATAAGAAGTTGGAATCCATTCATGTACAGAAACTATACCACAAATGCAGAATGGGAAACATTAGTCCCTTGCTACAGTCCACATCTTTACAGATGATCCATAACCTTTATGGCACAACAGCACACAATGTAAGACAAATATTTGTCAATGAAAATGAAAGATTGCAGAAGTCAATGAAGTATTGTAGCTCAGCTTTGATTTTTTTTTTCCATTAATGAGAAAAACTATTCCAGACAAGCTGTTCTTGAAAGATATTTGATATTGCTGCAACATCAGCCAGATACACTAATGTAATGCTCTGTAACAACTCAAGCCTTATTTTCCTACAGATGATTGCCTAGAATGGTTTATTTAAACCTGAAGAGACTTCTGGCTCCATAGACATTATTGGCATCTTTGTGCCCTACATGCACCATGTAGTCAGAGATTGCGAATATTATTAAGCACCTAATTCATCCCCTGGGATTGAGTGATTAATTTGCCTTCTAGAATGTGCTAACCCAGATTCTTAAAATATACATTCACCCGTTTATGTATTCCTAGTGGCCACATGTGTTGAAGTCTTGCTCTGTATAAAATTAAGTTCCTGTGAATTTATTGTTTTGAGTGACTAAAACTATTCTTAGCTCTTTTTTCACCCAGCATTGCATATGTGTCTCCTTTTTTTTTGGCCATTGGTCCTGATAAAATAAAAAAATGAAACCCAAAACAAATCCATTGGTGTCTTCTTGAGTAAAATAGTAATTTCTTTTGCCTAGATTGAGACTGCTGCAAGCAACCTGCATTTGAAATCTGAAATTGATCAATAAAAACACGAAATGTGTGACTCTGGTTAATCCAAATTTAAATTACAAGTGTATTATACCTCTCATATTCTATAGATAGTCAACATTTTGCCAACAGTGCAATAGATTCATATTTTCATATATAGAACAGATGTAATTTTACTCTTTATTACAGGAAATGCTTATTTTGGACCTGGATTTTTTTATTATTTTTAAAATTTTTTAAGCTCAGTCCTCCTAAATCACTTAAGCCTTTACCCAAGAGGTTCTTTTCCTGTGAATAAAATTGCAGTTTTCATTTTTTTAAAAATTTATGTAGGCATTTCTATATTATTTAAAACTTCAATAAGAGTTGACTCATTCAAATAAATACAATTGCATTTCCCTTATTTTATCTTGGTCCAAAAAAGTGATGGAAGTGGTCCATTACTATCCAATCACTTTTTAAGCTGCTTGAATTAAATGTCTTTTTTTTTCTCAGTGAATTTTTATTATTTTTTTAACCTCTGAACTGATGAAAATAGAGAAAAAAAGTAAATAATATGATGTAAAAGTTAAATGAAATTCAGACTCAGAAATCTGCTCTCAAGAGCAGTTGACCAAATCAGTAATTACTTACATCATGTATGTATTGAAAAAAAAAAGGCAGAAGGAGATCCAGCTAATTACTGTTACAGAAGTCCAGACAGTTCCCATAAATCTGAATGTCATAACACTGCAATAGAGGTAGCAGACAGGACTTTGAAATCTAGTTCATTACTGGTATTACTAGGACAGAATTTCCAAACAGGCAGTAATGCTTTCTACCACAGTACTGTCACCATGAAAAATAAGAATTGATCATGATCTAACACAACCATGTCACTCAGAAAACAGAGTGAACAGCTGTTCTGTTCAGTGAGTTTATTACAAAAGCATTTTTTATTTTCCCATGAGATTGACAGGGAAAATAAAGTAGGTGAAATAAATGTAATGTTTGATCTTAGGCTTAACCTTATATACCACTGAAAAATCCTAGAAGAGAGAAAGGAGTATCTAGTTATAAGCAGAAGCCACTAAAGCACCGTCAGTGTGTTCACTGTTCAGTTTATATCAGAGCTTTTTAGCAGAACAAGGTTGCAGCTTCCAAGTCCTTACTGTATGCTCAGGTTTCTAATTCTCTCTGATGTGTTAAATTCTTGCTGAGGTCATGTATACCCAAACCTTTACCTTTAGCACAGCGCATCTCACTGTAACCTCCCAGTCTTTCCCAGCTCATGCAGCCAGCAACTGGCAAAGTGCTTAATAACTTGCAGTCTTGGGCAACAGGTCTACGAAGAATAATTTGAATTTTTTCCCCATTAATGAGCAGAAAGAATTGTAGACCTCTTGACATTCAAGGAGCTGTACCACTTCAGCTCCAACTTCTCTAGCCTGCTTTAGAAGAATGATGTGAATGATAATGTGATTTTTTTTTCATGATTCCAGATTGATGAACCTTCATTATCTAATCTTCCTAAGATTAATGAAAGTGTTGTATACCTTACCATAGCATAAACTGTATTTATCGTGGTATATGCACCACACGTGGATGTTGTATGGCTACCCTAGTTAAAAGTCCAAGTTCACCCAGCCATTTAGGATGTGATTTGCAATGGAATATGAAGATTTTTGTGAGATTTCAGAGAGCGCATGGTTCTGGCCTTATATTTACTGTTGGGATAAGAAAGCCCAGACTTCTTGAGACTATTTGAAAATGCAGAGTTAACAAGGATGTTCCTACTGTTGCCAGTATCAATATCTGGAAGGTTTGACGTAGCATTAACATATGAGTTTATTTAAAATATAGTTAGCTATGGTGTATGCAGTGAAGATATCTAAATACTGTTATGCGCAATACTGGCCTAGCTGTGGGTTTCATAATAGAATTGAGCCCAGAAGAAGGTGTACAATTTTCCTGTTAATTTTTAATTTTCAATACTATTTATATTCAAGAAAAAAATGGCATACAAACAAGATGGGACAAGAACAGGGAGGGAAAAAAAACAAAAGAAAATGAACACATCGTGAAATTCTTCTGGAGACTCTATCCATTCATGTTAACCCTGATGCAAAAAGCGTGCCACTTTTGAACAGCAGCTTCTGGTAGTTTCACATTTTTATTCCTGATCTTTACAAACAGTGCACTGGGTATTCCAATCTCACTTTGGACCTTAGGCAAAACTTCTTAGGAGAGAAAGGCTTCAATGTGTCAGCTGAAGCAAGGGCATGAGTAACCAAATCACTCTGTAATAAAATTTGCCTCATTGCTTTTAAGAACTAGCAGATGGTTTCAACTTTATCTCCCATTGGAGACAAGCTGATTGAATTCAGTCTTTGCTTAATGGCTGCTATTTGTGGAAATGAAGATAAAGGAACTAAGCTAAAGATTGGCTATTCCTGTACAGCCAAGGAGCAGAAAAGATTCTGCATGTGTGACCAACAGTCTCATTTGCAAAAGCTTCTTTTTTTTCATACATTTGATGACTGGCAGTAAGTGATACCTTCTCACAATGTGCAAGTAAGAGAGTAGAGTGGTTTCCTACCTCACTGATTACAGCTAGATTCAGCCATATATACATATCTATCTATCTATCTATCTATATATACGATAAAAAGAAAATATTTAACAACACATTCACCAAGCACTTTCATTCCCTAGCTCTAATACAGGCACCTAAGGGGCTGCTGAAAGGAATCATTCAAACAGAAATTAGACTGACAGAGTCTTATGGATGTGAACCTTACTTCAGAAACCAAATTTACTGGGGCTATGGTGTGTGTCGGGGTTGTTTAAACTGACTGTGTACCAATAGGGATACACAGGGAAACTGCCTGTTGTGGACTGCACTCTGTTACTTGAGCTACAGAAAGACAAAGTTTGAAAAGTTTGAGAATACTGGAGTATTTGTGCTGGGAAACTGTTGCTGCAGGTTTCTTCTCTCTTTGTGGCCAACAGGCTTTCACAGCATGCAGACATAGCTGTTGCACCTACGTATAGTCAAATCAAGGAGAGCATTTAGGTTTGAGGCTAAGTCAAGACCCTTTGGTGGTTTAAAAGTGCAAAATCATCACTAAAAACCAGTTTTCTGGGATATTGTAGTTGCCTGGAAAGCAGCAGTCCTACGTCTGCCCTGCTCAACCAGTCTGGTGGGTAGTCAGTGAATCGTGATTTGTGGGTTCTTCCTGACTGCTGGACAGTCCTCCCAAGTGGTTTCCCAAGAATTAGTCCTGAACTCTCTTTTCATGAGAATTTTACAAGTTTTAATTTTTGTTTTGCATTAGAATGCAACATCAGAGTGCCTGTGTGTAACTGGATTCTAGTCAGTCAGAGTTTATGGGGACCTCAGCTCTTCTTGCAGACAGTATTTCCTCCAACATACCAATAAGGAACTATCTCCAGGAAGATTCTAGACTTCTTTGCTCTTGGAATTGCCGACAACATATCTCTACTGGTGCGGTAGAGACAAGGCACAAGGTCACAACAGCATTATGACTCAGGGGTAATAGCACAGAATTTACACCCAGAGAAACATTTTCATTCACACCATTGATCACACGGGAGCACACAGGCAGTATTTTGGTAGAGAGGACAAAGCGAGAGAAGACTGTTTAATTACTTACATTTTATAAATGTGTATGCATGTGCTCCCACACATAAAAGCAGTTAGCTTTCCTAAGTAAACCCAATTCAGACAGACAACAGCATGACCAAAAAGAATCAGAGCATATTTTTAATTGTTACTTGTATAGTACTCTCACTGTGTGAGGCACTGCGTGGCACAGTGCCTTTCATTTGAATACCTTCAAAACCTGTAGAAAATCTGGGTAATGGAAATTCCTAAAATGGATGGAAATAGGAGTATGAACCACACATAAATTCTGGCAAGGTGAAACAGGCAGTTTTGTCAGAGGTCTGACTTGATCCAGACATTTTTGAATTTAGAACAGTTGTCCACAGAAGAGTACAGACTGTACCAGTGGAGGTTCTGGTTTCCGAAGGCACACACTATACATACATGGTGAAGACTATGTATCAAAAGGAAGCAAGATTAACACTTGTCTTCATCCAGATAGGCTTGTCAGCTCTATGCATAGTACATCCATGGTTAAGTCTGTAGTCAGTGTTTCCTTATTTTGTTGCAATTATGTCTCTGAGTGCCTGTTTCAGTCAGAAGTTAGGGTCATTCAATGTGTGCCAGTGTGCACAAATGTTAGCTCTGCTCTTGCTTCCAGGAAAGGAGAATGTTAGTCAAGCTATGAGACTGTGCTCACACAGCTGTGAGACTCATGGGCAGCAGCCGGGTCCTATATTTTCAGTCTTTTCAGTCCTATATTTTCTGGAGCACAGTCCAGAGAAATTTGCTCCTGTTATGTACGTTTTGTATTCTTAATGAGGAAGCCTCTTTGTAGTCGATCAATTTTTTGTGTTCTTTGTAACTGAAAGTGGTGTTACTTTTTTGATTTAATTGCTGGTGCCCTAGTACCCCATTATGAAAATGAGTTCTTACAAGTACACACACATGAACTGGGAAATAGAAACTATGTAGGAATATACAAAAATAGCATATCTGCAGGAGAACTCTTTTAAAATATGTTGGGCCTTTGTGTGTGGTTTTTTTTTTTTTTACAGTGAGGGAGTTGTCACTTGGGTGGTTATTTAATTTTTTGCACTCAAGCAGAAGAAAATATGACACACACAATTCAGGATGTCTTCAGGTGCTTTCAAAGCTTTGCCATTCTTCAGAGGGGTAAAAGGGGGAGGGACACAGGGAGACAGAAAGTCTTTCAAAGGTGGAATAATGAAGGGAGAAATGTTTGAAAAACATGTTATAAAATGTTCACAAGCAGCAAAGAGGTTGAACAACTGCAAGACTGTTCCAAAAAAAGGACATCTAATCCTCTTAATCTTTTGCTTCATCAGGGGAAAATGCTGGACAAGAGGAAACATTTTCTGTGTAGTAGAACATGATAAGCACTTCAGTAAGGGATCTGCTCCAGGCTACATGCTGAATGGTGACCTCCTGAAGTTATTTAAACTAAGAGTCATGGCAAGAATTTCACACTTTCTCTGTCTAGGAAAGTAGCTTTTTCACACACATGACCTAAAATGTGCTGAAGTATTCATTTTTTTGGTTCATGATCTTATTTTTTTCAAGATTTATTTATCTTTTTCCCACCACACGTTACTTTTGTGGATGTGAATCACTGTTTATGCTCTTGACAGAAAATATTCTTATTCTTACCTGTTTGTATTCTTTCTCCTTTGAAGAAATTGTGTGATAAAATCATTCACATTATGTTTTTTGTAATGATGGCATATATGGCTGTAACTTTTAACTGTTTTTTCTCTTTCCTTTTTTTTATTCTTTTTTTTATACCATCAGAAAAATACTAGGCTAATGAATCTGAGCAGATGTTCAGCACTGTGCTATATATTATATCAATATAGATAGTGCAATGCTGCCTCTCTTAAAAGAGAAGGAGTTTACAGTTTTGCATTGCTATGCTCCAACACATCCAACAGGATTGTTTCCATATGTGCTGAAGATTTAATGTTGAAAAATCTGAGTATGCTTTAAAAACACACCACCACACTGGACAAGGATGCTCAGCAGGGGCAGCTTAACAGCCACTGGCAAAAGCTGGTGACTGGCCATGACTGGGCAAATCTGACCAGCTCAGAAGAAGTTTGGGAAACAGAAGGTGGTGGATGACTAGCAAATTTATACATTACACATTTTTTTCAGCTCACCATAATTTATTAATGTTTTGGGACTTTCCTTCCTTTGGGAGGGAAAACATAAAAGCCATTATGAAGATGTCTATAAGCAGTTCTGTTTCTCTCAAACCAATAAACACAAAACTTACACATGCTATGCATTATGCTTTATTACCTAGAACAAAAGGCCATAATGGAATTTCATAATAAGGATTTAATCTATAAAATTCAATAGGAATACAATAGGTATCTGTAGAAATTCAAAATTGCTTAGATTTCAATAGTGAATTATCCCTTCTCTATGACTTTTTAATAGGTCTGTAGCACCCTACAGCAAGCATGAAATTTTCAGTAAATTGAATGACTCCAAAATTTGTTAGAAATGGTATAGTTTTTTTTTTTTTAGTCCTGAAGGACTGCATATGTGGAAGTGGTAAGTTACTGTGCAGGCTGCTACACTGCTCTTGATCTCAGATCATGAATAGCCATTGAGAATAATGCAGTTTGCAGAAACAGAGAATGCTCAACGCTCTTGAGAAAATGATCTTCTCTTAAAAAAGGGAGGTCATCACCTAAATTGGAGTGGACTATGTTGAATACACGATGGTGGAGTAGAGAAAGGATGAGATTACCCTTGCATACTGTAGTGAGGTGAATCTAATGAAATTGGGAGTTAGTCTAGCATTTTTAGGAGAGGGAAGCTGAGCAGAATGTATGCTGAAACAGGTGACTCAGAAGGAGAAAGATCAAATGCAATCAGAATGGTAAATCATAAATGGCTCTGGTAGACTTGAAAGAAGCTTATTTTAGGAATGAGGAGAGAGTGGCTATGGGGTACATCTGCAAATTTTAGCTTGGATTAGACTAGTCTGCTTCTGAAGTGGATTTCCCACTCATTCTCACAATCTGCTATCTTTCACATGATAAAACACTTTTGGAGCATTTTATGTAGCATTTCATACTTCCTGTATGAAATTAAATCAAAGTATGGTCTCTAGGATCTCTCCTTAATGTACTCCCAGTACTAGTGGTTGTCAGTCAACAGCTCCAGAGTGGAGCTTGGGATGAAGGCCCCCAAAATATCCAAATGTGAGCACTGCTTCTCAGAACTAATATTTTTCTCTACAGATCAATTCATATTGTGATGCTCCTGTTAATAAACACGTAGTCAAAGAGTAATTTAAGGGGATAAATAAGATCTGTAGAGCTCCTTCTACTTGGTAAAGAAGATATTTTATATTTTGCAAGAAAGATACATTGCACAAACTGAAATTCCTCAATAAGAAGGACAAAAAGAACTTGTGGAAAAGTGTTTATTAAGTACTAAAAGAAAATATGTAGACCTGCTTGCATAAAGAAATTCTCTGAAATCTGTGCTGCTGTATGACAGCATTGGCGCACACTTTACTACTGCAATGGGTGAAGTCAATTTATATTTTTCAGAATCTCATTTGATTATCAGTTAAAAATAATTCTTACTGACTTTTCAGACTGCAGTTTAGGATTGTGGTTTAGTATGTACTTTTCCTACATCCAGAATGACTTGTGTATTAAAGTTTGTAAATGGATTCTATTGCAACATTAATTTTGATAAATCTGCATCTTGAAAGGTGTGAGTGCTAAACATAGGTTAATCTAGCAATCTTTTCCAGTGAAAATGTATTCCACAGGGCATTGAAGTGTCGTAGTAGAAAACTGTCGGATAAAATAAGCAATCAAACTACTTTTTTTAAGAATTAATTATCCTAAGGCTCATGTCTGAGCCAGTTGCTAGTATTTGTTGTATGTAGCAGTCATTTCCTTATTGAAAGTCTAAATGTATTTAAGCTACAGTTGGGTGCAGAATTTCTTGGTAGAGTTACAGATACAATTAAAAAAAAGATTCATTGTTATTACTTGAATTTTACAATTAAGTTCTTCATAGCAAATAAAAGTGAATACTAAATTTCATTCCATTTTGAATAGTATTAAACATCTCAGCTCTGTGTAGCTCTGCTTAGAAATGAAATTAAAATGTTTTATTTTGTAGTCTAATCCTGTCCTAGACATCCATTTTAGTTTTAAACAAAGGTTTGAAATATCTCTTTTTGATATTTAAAGTTTTGCCTTTCACCCAGCTGAATGCTATGATTGTGCATTTGATTTTTATTTCACTTGAAATACTTCCAGGTAAGCAGATATGGATACAGTTAGGGGGTAGATACAATTGACTGAGATAGGAAATACTCACTGGTGATGCAACAATAAGAAGCCTTTGTGCTAGCATTCTTCATGAATATTATATCACGGAAGGCTCTTCATTGTGTGAAGGTCCAAAGCCTGCTTCCTGTTGGAGGGTAAACAGGGGAGAAGCAATTGAAATGAAAACTTGAGTTAAGACTGCAGTGAAATAGTACGAACTTCCCTCCTGGGCTGCTTTGAGGGATATTTTTCTCACCAAAAGTACATGCATGTACATATCATGTGGGAATGGGAATGTGTGCAGTTAAGAGGGAAAAATCTGTAGCTCTAGTGTGGTCTACGTCTTTAACTGCTTATATATCTTTAAAAATAGATCTGAAAGTATCACCTTAACCTTTTGCCTGTACATGTCCTAAATTTAAAGCATGTGTGCCCACAATCTGATGTTAAATTTTATTTGCATGGTATTTAAAGGAATTAGAAGCAGAGAAACCAGAGGAAGAGGCGTAGGAAGCACAGGCTGGAGTGAATAAGGTAGGCTGTTCCCTCAAATACTCTTGGAATCTCATCTTTGCAGGGAAGATACAAAAAAAGAAAATACATTTTCCATAATTAATAACCTTCTTCTGTCATGTATTGCCTAAACATGTCTTTTATAGACTTATGGCTGCTTTTACTGTAGATTCCCCATATCTGGCATCTTACAGAAGGAGAAATATGTGAGATATGATTTACTTTTAGACTAGTGGCTAAATGTTAAAGATGCTAGAAACAAATAAGGTCTTATAACTTTTACTATGTTTCATTTATTGTCTCTTTTGTGTAATATTTGGTTCATAGTTGGCCACATTGACCAGTGCCAGATGTTCCAGAAAAAGTTGTGAGAAAAGCAGAAGTGGATAACTGTTAAATATCATGACCACAGTGAAGTTTCTTATCTTCCAGGCATGTAGTTAGTAGCTGCATAGCTGTGGAAGCATGAAGACTTAGGCCCCCTATAAATTTGAATCCTTTTTAATATACAGACACATTTTAACATACTGGAAGTTGAAACACTGGATTCCCGTTTCATATGGAAGATAAATTTATATTGCCATTTAAAATGCATTCATGAAAAATTACAGTAAACAGGTAGTTACTCTATGTACATTTTCTCTCGTTAGTTGGGGGGGGAGGGAGGCAGAGCTTTAAAAAAAATTACATCAGCTACTGTATGGGATTCTAAGAAACATCTTTCTGTGAAATGGGACTGGTGATAGGTGATTACTGGTGTGTGGTAGCCCACAGACAGGAATAGAATTTTAAAAGAAGATTCTGCTCTTTTACAAGCAAAACATGGAGAGACTAATAATGTTTGCATTGATGTGACAACTTTTTGTCATCAGTTTGCTATTTTTCAGTCAGAGCTATTTCAGAGAACTGTAATGCAACATTGCTTTATGCAGCACAGTATTTACAAATTGTTTGCAGAATCAATTATGTTTCTTGTTGTAGTTAATGTTTGCTATCTTACTCAGATCCATGATTCATCAGATTTGGGTTACCTTCTTTCCTGGGGTCTGTCCTTCACTGCATCTTTTCTTTCTACTTCTCTGATTTTCTGTGCACCATTTAACAGCATTTTCAAAAGCACAACCCAACTACTAAACTGTTAAAATATGGAATATGATATAGAATGACTCTGGTATGAAATCAAAGCCTATAAATTCATTAGACAAGATTAGCTTTTTTCTTTTTTTTTTTCAATCCTTTGACAAGATTCTGATGATCTTCATCTTTACCTGGATACTGAAATTTTCATTCCACATAAGCATTCTAGATTCAGAACTTATTTTCCAGCTAAGAAAGTAGCCAAGAAATATCGTATGTAATATATTACTTGTATCTATATCACCTACTAATCCTTTGACCCTCTATTGCACACTTGCTTTGTTGTACATGGGGCTTTTATCTTGCAAACACTGAAAAATGGATTAATTTCAAAGATAGTATTAATGCCAGTGAAGGATAATTTCACATATTCCCTATGAATTTCAATATCAAAGGCCTAAATCCTTTACTGGCTAACTGGCTAACCTTGTGATTCAGTTCAGAAGGTGTTACAGTTTCACATGAAGGTCCATTGGCTTATTGCTAGAGGGTGATGTGGTGGAAACTGATTTGTTGGTGCTGGCAAATATGATGAGGGAAGAGCTATCCGACCATTTTCATGCAGACATTTTGGATGTTTTAACTGACTAAAGTTAATTTCTGTGTCTAACTTCTGATCAGTAAATAAGGGTCAGCCATCTGGCAGTGATAAATTTGGCTGGAATGGATTCCATCTGCTAAAATATGATGTAAAAATATTCTGCTCTTCCATGGCACTGGAAAGACATGACATCTGGGATTAGACAAAATAAAGAAGCTTGAAATTGGAAGGCATTGACAAAATGATTTCCCTTCTGAGGAACTGGAGAGTTGCCATGGAAGGGTGGAACTAACGACACGCCTGTAACTAGAGTTTATCTATTCACAGATAAGTTTTTCTAAAAGTTAACGTTAACTCAGAAGTTACAACACTGAGTTCACTCTTCCTCTCCTACCTCACTCTACCACTGACTAAAATTAGTAAGTAGATTTGTGACCAAGAGAATCACCTCTCTGAGTACATAAAGATGTAGGTTTCTCATGTGGACATGAAATTTTATGCTACCTGGCACCCAGCTGTTTACAGCTGTGTAGCTTCTGGTTTACCAGAAGAGCTGAAAAAATAGGAAAGGCTTTGCACTGCTTTATCTACAAGCTTAAGCAGGTAGCTTCTCTTTTGAATGATCATTGTAAATATATCACAATAGAGCTTCCAGGGGTCCTCTTTTTCAAGGCACTGAATTTGCCTGAATAATGAACAAGTATGCTCTAGAGCTGATGATTAAACTTTTTACTTTGCCATTTTAATATACTGAGACATGACATTTTATTACCAAAATTCAGGATCTTCTGCATGGATAAGGTCTGTTGACATTGGCTAATTTGTCCTAGTCTATGACTGACTGACGCTGCCAAAGAAAATAGCACAGATGTAGCTCATCTATGATTATCAATTCCCTAATAGCAAGATAAACTATTATTCTAATAAGCGTTTTTAGTATATTTTTCCTCTACATTGTGCCAGTTTTGAAAGCTGAAGTTTTTACATGCATTCAGGTGATAGAGCAATCCAAAGGGATTTGGAGAAATCTCGCAGGTCACCCATGTGTGAGCAATTTCCCCAGGGAACCCACATCCTTGTAGACATTGTCTCCAAAATACACCTTTCAGTTTAGTTTGAAGACTTCCTTTAAAATTAAGAAAACATTTTTAAGGAGTGGCATATATAAAACTCCAATCATGATTTTTTTTTTTTTTTTCCTATGGCAAAGCAAGCTGCTTTCTAAATTATCATGTCCCAGAGAGGAAAGATGTGAAAATAAGGTTCTGTTTTTGACCCTACCCTGAAGACTGGAATTATAATGCATCCTACAGAATTACTCAACAGACACCATGTTAATGTGACGTTCTTTTTATAAGTCTAGGCAGTGGGATGCCGTCATATATAACTCAATGGCAGCTGTACAGTGAACCAGTAGGCATTTAGTTTCAGAGTACTCTGTATAAGTTAATTTTCAAAAATCAATCCTCAGTAATTGGTTTAATAGTTAATAAAAACTGACTGCTATGGTGCAGTAGGGGAGCTGTTATGTCCATTAGAATGCCTGTAAGTGTGAAAATTTTTCATTTGTGACCACAGCCAAGAGAAATGTTTTAACAACTTTTTTTGCTTTACTTTAGCAAAAGGCAGTAAACAAGAAGTTTGTGCAGGTTGGATTTTTTTGTTAGATACACTCTCTCCACTCTTCATTTTTGTTGTTGTAGGCAGTGATATAGTTGTTTTTGTGGCCAAATCTCGCATAAATGTAATAATTGCAGTTCAGCAAGAAATGTTAAACTTAAGAAACATTGGGAAGTAATGTAGGATTCGAGACACTTTGCTTTTCATTATTTTAAAATTACACAGTTGTTTTTTTTTTTTTTTTTAAATATGCCATTACAGACACAGAAGTGGACATCTAGTCAAATAGAATGAGTAGTATTTTAAGGCTGTGTTCCTGAGAAAGGGATTTAGCTGTAATTTTCTTGCATTTCAATAAGGAGTACATGAGCTTAAATTAGGCAATTGCTTACTTGTTCTTCTGACTCATGGCCTCAGTACATATATTACTGAGCAAAATTTTCAAAAACACTTCTAAAGGGATGTAGTTTTTTTGTTTCACAGATTTTGTCCTTTAGTGTTTAAATGCCACATATTTTCACTGATGACAAAGAGAATTCTACTTCCCTCCTACCTTTAAATTTTTGTCTAAATATTGGGCTTGATTTCTTCTTCTAATTTATGGGTGACTTCTCTCAGTATTCCCGAGGCTTCCTTTCAATTTATAACTTCATAATCTTGAAGATTTGACATCAATCTTTACTTATATTTAAGCACTGTAAAATACTGTTTCCTTGGCTAAATCCCCAAATTACTGGTACCCCCACAAAATACATTTATTTGAATACAAGTAGACTCATAAAAAAGACAGAAAACTTTAAAAGTTTGATCACTGTTAGAACAAATGTAATATAATTCTCTTTTATTTTCCTTTAAAAAAAATGCAAAGCATGTGCTTCAACAATTATTGAATTGGACTAAATGTACTCAGTTGTATAGAGTCTTTACCTAACTTGTGATATAAAACCCAAATATGATTAATACAGATAACGACATTAGTGCAAGATGCTGATGCTTAGCAAGTAAAGTCCATTTCCGAATTTGACAACATCACGTGTTACAATCTGCTTGTTTCCTTCACTTATTTATGACCTTCTTTGCTCCAACATTCCAGTCTGTGGGGTATAATCTGATATAAATATCTGACTATATAGATATAAAGGCATTACTAGAACTAGACCTTGTGTAACAGCTAGTAAATTGAAAACAAACCTCTCTTCACAAATATTGGTTCATTTCAAATAGTTGCAATATTAGTAGAATGAAAAACACATCAAGTATTGCTTCATCTTTGCCTGCCAGCAGCTTAATTTTTTTTTTTTTTTGGTGTGTGTTAGCAGATTGCCTTTACAGAGAGTTTTCATGTTTGTTATTTGTCTCCATTTGCTGAAGTAGCTGAATATGGTCCAAATGGAAAAATAAATCACAGAAAAAGTGTATTAGGAAATGTTTATATTGTTGAATTAGAAAGTAGCAGGCAGTATTTGTTAGGCCAGATAGACTGTATATTGCTGTCTTTTGGGGAAACTCAAACCCGAATAAAGTCTTTACCTTGGACACTCAAGTTTTTCTCCAAAGGTTAAGCTGATACAGCAGTTACTTCTTTAATTATTTATGGATGAGACATGTGAAATGCCTGCCAAAGTTAGCAGAGAGAAAATAATGGCTAGTATTAAACATTTGACCTTGAAAGCAGCTCTGATTGAAAATAATTACCCAAGTTTTAAAGCCTTTATTTCCTGTTCTGGTGGCAATGTCCTTCTTAAACTGTAATAAATTGCCCTATCATTTTAGCATCAGATTAACTTGACTCAAGTGTTTATTTCACATTAAGCTTCTACATTACTGATGCACAATGTAAAAGTGATATTAATTATCTGTAAAACTGGTTTTTGTTTTTTTTAAATTCAGACTTCTTTGGTGGTATAAATTTTCATTGATTTTGCCCTCAATGTTCCACTGAGGCCAGATGTCATTTCAGCTTAACAAAATCCTAAAATTAACTGTGAATTTTCTGCTGACCTCTGTAATGTTTTGGTATTGAGCAGGTGCAAATGAATTCTCTTAGACTACTTTGTTATGTCTATCTGTGTTGTCAATCTAGTTTACATTAACATCTGGAAAATGGATATGGGAAAATTATTGGTCTTTTTAATTATAATTAGCTGTCAGTCTTCTCAATGATAAGTGTTTTGGTCATTAAGTGAATATTGGCTTATGAATATGCCTTCATAAAATATATATTTAAAAATAAAATATAATTTTTTTGTTTTCAAGCATAACAATGTCACCATAACCATTGTGCATATATTTATGTGGATTTTGTGTTTTGGCAAACGTTTTGCCTCAAGGATACCAGGTGTAGCTTTGTAGGGCACTTTGATTAATGTCTGTCTAGTAACATCATTGGTTGCTTTGGGCAAACTGCTCTATAAAAGGAAGTCTTGCTGACATGAAAAAGAAAATTGCAAATTTGGTGTGCATGAGATTTTAATTACAATAAACAACAATGAAACAGATTATTATAGCGGTGTAATTATTACTCGAAAATTGATATTGTGTCAGCACCTTATTTTCTTTGCTTTTGCAATCAGTCTGTAGAATTTGCCCTGAGCTAAAATTTTTAAAGTCAACAACACCAAGATTTACGTCAATTTCTTTTTGTAATTTATTTTAATCACTGGAAAGAATTTCAGAGCTTTCTTTCTGTTTCTTACTTTTTTGGTCACAAAGCCATCAAAAATATTTTGCATCTATCTGGTTCATAGCAAGCCATGTCCTGTTGTCCTTATGCAGTAAGCCTCCCTCTGACTGTTAATTAATTGTGCACTGCTGGTGTGCTGTAATATGTGCTCCAAATGCCTTGTATTGTGCATCAATGCCTTGTAAGAAAATGAGTGGAAAATATTTTTGAAGCTTCTTAAATGGTCTAAGTGTTTTATTGTATATATCCATCCATTCTTTGGGGGGTCAGAGAAAACTAATGGAGACTGAATCTCTCAGTTTGAAGAAAATGTGTCTCTTCACAGCCCATATATGGTTGCTAAATGTGATCAACAAGTCATTTTTTTGGTACTTTTTTCCTTCGTGCTTTAAAAAGGTAGAACTAGCAATATAATTAATGGAGAGGGAATAGCATTTCTAAATGAAAAATAGAACTTTGGTAGGATTGGAACTAAATGCCTTTGAACACGGACACGTTTTCCTCGACTATGTGGCACTTCATGGTAATTGAGCAAATTTTATAGGGCCAAAATTAGTCACAAGAGAACTCTCTATATTACTCTTTGAAAGCAATGGAGGCACAATGAGAGTTTTGTGATAAAAGTAAAAAATAATTAAGAAAAGGAACTATCTGGGGAGTACTTTAGCTTTGATATGTTTCAGCTTTTGGGCTCACCTGCATGATGACTGCAGTGAGACTAAACCTGCAGACTGGCTCCAAATGTTGGCAGCCCAGCTGGGATCAGCCTTTGGCAGAAAGACAAGGAAAAAGGGTCTACAAAGCTCCAACCACAAACTGTGTCAGACGCTGTCAGTGAAACTATCCAAGAGAGGGGGAGAGCCTGCAGGTTTCCACAGTCTCTGTATAAAACTGCTGTTTGAAGAACACGGGAGGTGCTCATCTGGAGCTATTCCTTCTGACCAGTGGAGGTAAACTAAGCTGAAGTCTGCTCTGCTCTCACACTTAGGAGAGGGTCCACAGACCTTGCCAAAACTGAGTTTCTCTCATTTTATAACTTTCAGTGAAATGACCCAGGAGAATTCAGAATAAAAATATGGAAAGTGTTTTAAATCTGACCCTTAATCCAACTAGAGTGCCAAATGCTTAACAACTGAGATGAAGAAGAGCAAAAGGTTTTTCAGTGCTTTGACTAAGTTTTTCATCTGCAAGTCTATTTAAATTGATCCTTCTATACATGATGGAGCAATAGGTGTTGTAATTGCAGGCAAGAAACAAATGTACAGGCATACATTCATATTTCCAATGGTGACCTTATTCTCTGTGAGACGTCCACTTCCAGGGCATCATGGTGCTTTGCTTGCTTTTCTGATATTCTGATATTACACCACTGGATTGAAGTTCTCTACTACTTGGGCTGTGCATAAATGGGTGGTTGTCAAAGAGAAAAAACTACTTAGAGTAAAGGAGTTCTCTCAGGCACACTGGCTTTATTTACATTGTATAGTTAAGCCAGTATCCATCCCGGTCTTGTGGCTTTCCACAGCTTTTTGTCTGGGGTCGGTGGGAGCCCCTGTAAACTTTTCCCTCCAAATACAAAGATTTGTCATGTGTGTGTGCAGAAAGGTTACTACTAACCTCAGTCCTTTAAGCCATCTCCCATAAGGTACGCTTGCATTAGCAGAGGAATGTGTATGTGAACAAAAAATCTTACAAAGCTCTGATTAGTGCAAGGGAAATAATTTTTTGTTAGGTAGTTATATAGTTAGGTTGAGTGTTACACATCTATAAACATGTGGGTCCCAACATATTTCTTTCTGTGTATATAGCTACAGATACATAAGGATCTAGAATTTATGTATATCATGAATTTACTTGAGGTGTAATAGATACTTGTAAAACTTAGTATTTTTTCTTTTTGTGGAATTCAGGAAACCTAGTTAAAAATATGGTCAGAAATCTGTCTCTGTATTTCCTGGGGTTTGAGTACTTTAGTATAAGTAAAGGATCATCACAATGAAGGTTTGGTATGATAAAATTGTTGTTCTCCAAAAATTACCTTTTTCATGCCAAGAGGGGTGTCTAAAATTAGAATCATTAAAACTAGAAAAGTTAAACCTAATTTAATTTTTTTTAGATTACTGAATAACTAAGGAGTCATTATTATTCTGATTTTTGCTGTAGAAATATAGCTGGTTGAAATTTTTGCTTGGAAGTGGGTAATTTATTACGTGTTTTCTGCCTACATTACGGATTTTTTAAAAAAAGCATAGTTGAACACCACTCTACAGTTCATTTCTGCACACATGGTTTGACTGCATGTCCTGTCATCATTCTTTCATATCTCTTAATTTTTGGTCATGATGGAGAAAGTGATGTTTTAATATCCACAAAATTTCATTCTAGAACTATTAAAATTACTGAAGGAATCTCAGCAACTAATTTAATTTAATCAAAACCAAGAAAAAAACAATTACAGCTGTGTAGTAAGTCATCATTTTCTCTTCTGAGATGTTATTTAATGTGCAGAGGACTGTTTTCTACTTTTCTGTGTACTAACCAGAACTAGGTCACCGACCTTTGGTACCCAATTTCAGAATTTTTTAAATTAATGCTGGAGGGAGAAGTTATAAGCACAAATCCTTCCAAAGCACAGATGCATTTTTTTCTTATTCTTTCTTACTCAGTGCACCACACTTCTTCTGCTCAGGTAATACTTCTGAATTATTTACAGAATCACAGAATCAGCTGAATTGGATTGGACTCGCAAGGATCCTTGAGTCCAGCTCCTGGCCATGCACAGGACCACCCCCAAAAATCACACCGTGTGCCTGAGAGTATCATCCAAACACTTCTTGAACTCTGTTACGCTTGGTCCCTTTCCATGGCACTGCTTTCCAGCATCTCATTCCACAGTTCTTTTCCTTACGGCAGGAATAGTTATTATTACAGTGATTGTCCCTGTCCATTGTTCCAAGCGACTTCAATCTGAATCTTTTTACTGTTTGAGTTTGTCTGTAATTTTCTAGACTTCATTACTTGGGTACATACTTACCTAATGACATTGTTTCTTCCCTTCAACATCACTGTTGTGAGCAGAAGTTTTATGCCTGTGGGATAGGTGTATAACAATTGATTTTTTTATTGTTAATTTTCAGTTCAAAGCATTTTAACCTCAGAGAGCAAGGAGAAAAAATGTTTTTGTCCATGTTAAAAAGAAGAAAACCTTATGTTTTCTAATCTCCAGTGTACTCCATGTTTCAGGTACGATTTGACATAGGCAGTTTTTGCATTCTAAGGTCCTTGAATTTTTTGCAATAAGCACTGAAAATATGACAGTGAATAGTGTTATTTCTAGAAAACACAATAGCAGTCTTTTCCAAATACCAATGCCTAATTACACTTGGGAACAACGGGATTGATTCGTTATTGTTTGTTTCCCAGTTGCCAGTGCTGACATGTCTGAAAGAAAAGAAAACAAGCAAACTGCCCAACATCAATCATGTAATGATGCTATCAGATTTACATATGAGGGATATTCTCTTTCCCTCATTCATTTTCTGTAATGATCATTACTTCATGTCTCACTGTGTCCTGATTGCCTGCCTGCTACCTGTCCAAGAGCTGATCCAAGCAGCTGGGCTGGGCTGGCTTGCAAGCCAGCAATGATTAACTGCAAAGGCCATTTAAGTCAGTGGCCAAAACTGCCTCTAATCCAACTTGCGCTGAAAGACAGGCAGCAATAATCAACCTCTCAGCTTGTGACCCTTCTGTGAGTTCACCCATGTTTTGTACTAGAGGAACAGAGCAAAGAATTTCACTCCTAGCATGGCTCCTGAAGGGTTTCCATCTTTTGAAATGTGCATAATGAGCTCATTGTGCAGGGCAGGGTCACAGGTAGAGGCAGTACAGGAGTACTGCACTTCTGCATGTAGGAAAGCAGTAGTAGTTTTACTAGTAATACATTACATTAAAAGAAAGAAACCATTTCAAGTAGCTTTTTTTGCTTTTTTTTTTTTTTTTTGTGGAGATTGAGTCCCATACCTGTGTACAGGATGTGTTTGGAATTATTTTCTGAGAAAGCTTTATACATAACATTATCTGTCAAAAGATAGGCTTGAACCAACAAGGAAACATGCCAGCATGGTGTTTGGATTTATATGCATTTGAACTTTACAACTTTGGCAGCACACAGGAGATGATGACAGAAAACACTGACATGGCATCTAGAATTATTTTTATAAATTGCCATATATGTAGATTAAGATGTGAACATACTGGATCAGGAAAAGTAAGAATAATTAATGAAAGATTTTTCCAGTCCTCCCAAGAACAATATCCTTCATAAATAAATAAATGACTACATAAATAATGACGGTTTTCAACTGGATTTTGTCTTCAATCATTCAAGTTAATCAAGCTTCTGGACTGTAGTCAGCTAATGGCGGTCAAAAGTTAACTACAGTTACTCAAGGCTTCTAGACAAAGCACAGACACAGAAGATAAGAAAAAAATACGTATTAATGTATGGGGAAGTTTGGTGTTTAATATCTACTAGTTTTCCAATGTATATCTTTATTCAAACAGTGTGATGTCATATCATGGTGATGTTTGGCTGTCTCATCATTCATTACTACCCTATAATAAAAAGGATATATTACCATGTCATGTAAACAATGCTTAAGACAAGCAGCAAACTAAACACTAATTGATGTCCAAATTATGTGTTGTCTCACAGTTACCTTAAATACACAAGCTTTCAGGGAACCTAAATTTCTGAAGGAAGAAGGGAACTGTGAGTTAAAACTCACAAGGTAAAAAAGAAAGGTCTTTGCATATTGACACTGCAATCTAAGGTTAGGGTATTGAAACATGATTGATTTTGTAAGTAATGGAAAGCTCCAGTATTCATAGTACACTCTTACAAGGGAACTTTCTAAATGCAATAACAGCAACAAATCCACAGCTAAATCTGTTAATCAGGTGTTAATGTATGAATTTTCCTCAGGGTTTTTTATAACCATTATTCTAAAATAAAACTTATAGAAAGCTCATCTAAATGGATATTAACATTTTCAATTTGTTGCTTCAGGGTCACTGTACGAACACAGAAGCTTTTCTCTGCCATCCCCTCATGACATTGCATCTCGCTAAAATCAACATTTATGAAGCAGATTGATACGACTTCTGACCTTTAGACTTGGAGCTGTATCTGACTCCTGGCTGCATCAGGCAAGGGAATTAATGAGTGTACCACTCTGCCTTGCTGTAAGATCTGTTCCTGTAATGATAATTATAATGGCACTGTTATGCTGTTATGGTTGAGGTGCTGTCATCAATCCCATTATTGAAACAGGGATTTTAAGGGGTTGATAATTCAGCTATAAAAACAATATTTATGTTGCAGCAGTGTAATCAAGGGTGAATACAAGAAAGTGAAGACTAACAGTTTCTACCAAACGCTATTGGGATAGGATCCAGTCTGCCTAATGTAGCAATCTCATTTCTCAGCTCCTTATGAAGCCTTCCATAAGGAGAAGTACACTCTTCCATGGACAGTGTTGTGATGGGGCTATGCAGGGCTTTAGAGAGTAATTGCATATCCATACATTTTCCAGTGTAGAAGAAACCTCTTGAGACCTTCCATGGCACGGACACTTTCTGTCTGACTACAGGGGTAATGTACAAAGCATACTTGGGGGCACAGCTACCTGTGGCGCTGCAGAACATTTTCGTTCATTAGATACTATGTATTTACTACTTAGAGCACTTTGGTCTGGAAAAATGCAACTATTTAGACTTGTGTCAGTGGATCTCTTTTTATTTTTTTTTGGCAGGTGGTACTTGCCTTTTCTAGTTTAAGCTGTCTGAAAGTTAGTAGTTAAATCTAAGCGAGTCACTTAAACTCCATCTATCGTCAGTGGACGTCTATTGGTTTTTCTCGTCTTAGATACTTATTTTGAGTTGGGAATGAATATTCTTCAGAGGTGTCTTTTTTTCCTCAAGTGATGAGAATTAAAAAGAACTGTACATGATTATCCTGAGTTCAGACATCTAACCCATAGCCCCTTATATTAAGGCAAAAGATTCATCTCTTGTGCTATGGAAGCTGAATTATGACATAGAATCATAAATTTTGAGGTTTTAGTTCGCACTGGTAAAGAACATTACAACACTTTCATACATACGTGCAGAAGTTAAAAAATTCTTATACCAAGCAAGAACCAGGATGATGCCAGCCTATGTGCAGTAACACCTCTACACAAAGGAATAGATTTCTCTTAAATGAGTGAGGTATATATATTGATGCACCACCACAGACATGTGATTATCTGAATATGTATAATAAAACTCTAACCCCACTTTCATAAATATCAACACTTTGATATTTCAGAATGACTGAAGTTGATTATAAAACTATTCAGGTCACATCTGAATTTGTGATTGTCCATAATGTATTGTTATTCCTCTTCATTAATATTTATTTTTGTATTATTATTCATTCATTATTTACTTTGCTCCTTATTGACTGTTACTGGTGGTTGTTAGTTATTATTATTTGATTACAATCATTAAAGGAACTCTATGAGATATAAGGGCTTGGTGTTGCTAAGCACATTGTGCAAAAGGTGAACAAAACCTGCAAAGGCACTTCTCTTCCAGAAAGTAAGAGACAGCACATTCCCCCCACCTCTACACATACGAAGCAGTAATTTATTTTCAGTCTAGTAAATTTGGTAGAGAGGATTAAGTTATATATTCATCATCAGCTGTGTTGAATCCTACCAAAATAATGGTTTCTATTAGTGACATACATCTTGAATCACTGTTGTTCTACATATCCAAGACAGATTGTGAAGTATATCTTAACAAATCTAGGTAGTTTTTTACTTGAATAAATGTTGAAAATTTAGCAAATCAACTCAAGGAAAGTGCTGTAAAAACACAATTATTATTCTATGCTTTTAACCAAATTACCAAAATGAAGGTGGGCATAAACTGCCTTATTTTTCCATTTGTTCTGATTATCTGCTAATATAGCAAAGTGCAAATCAATTTGTAAGAGTACATTAAAACTCAGTGCATTTTTTTGTTGTTGTTGAAGGAAGACTTCTAAGGCTATATAATATTTTAGAATAGTTTTAATGTAACAAAGAGAATCTCTGTATTACAGCCGAGACAGAATTAATGGATTAGTCAGAATGAAAAATAATATTCTGGACAGACTATTTGGAGATATAAATGCAATTTTGAAGTATTTTAGTGAGCATACTGAATATATGCTTTCATTTGCCCTTGATTGCTAGCTCTTGGTGACAATTTTTTATGAAAGCACTTTTTGTAGAGTAAGTTATTATTTTGTATAAACTAATGGTGCAATAAATTTTTTCAGTACCATACAAACTTGTTTTAGCTATTAAAAAATCCAACCAGCACTCAGAATTATTCTTCACTCTCTTCTGGTCTCTCTTGTTTTATAAATACAGAGGTTTT
>VWZG01003991.1:245965-274242 GCA_013396735.1 Grallaria varia
TTAATAATAGATTTGCACAAGGTTGTTCTCAGCCTTGTTTCTCAAATTAAGTTTAAATATTTAACTTTTCAAATATAGTCATGGAGGCATGAATCTTCAATGTCAGCAAAATGTTAAACAATTCTCACCACTTAAAGCAAGGAACTTCGATCTTTTCAGCAGTTAATCTTGAAGGATCTGAAGGTATTTTCAGTTCTAGTGCATGTATGTTTGCATGCATGCTGATCATGAAGAAATGAAATGTTACTCTAAATATGGAGAATTTCCTTAGCACTCTGGGAATTTTCATTTCATGTTGCGTTTATGGCACTAATGCTGGCTATGATATAGATTGACATGATTTAAAGGCCTAAAAGGTAATTAAGTTTCTTACCTATGAATTAAAAAATTCTTTTCTGTGAAACTATTTCTCTTTTGTTTATACTAATGCAATGCATCCTTTGGCCACTAACAAAAAAATTAGTGGAACAGAAACAGAGAAAATGTAGGAATGTTTAACATATATTTTTCCATTATTAGACACTGATAACACAGAATTGCATAATGCATTGTGTAAACCACTACTAATAAGGGCTGCCATTACCTTATAAGAAAATACAGTTCTTATTCATATTTTGTAGGCAAAAACCCTATATATTTTCTCTGCTCCATTTCCTTTTATTTACAAAATATGTAGGTATTAAAGAGAAATCTGTATAGATTTCCATGGTATAAAGGCCAACAAATCATCTATGTAATAGGTAAAATAACTTTTTAGGTCCCCAGGGCAGTTGATACTTATTTATGTCAGCTGTTATTCTGAATTGTTATTCTGAATTAATTGCTCTGAAATGTTCAGCAATGTACAATAGTTTTGCACTGCTCTGAAAAAAAAAACAAACAAAAAACTACTGATTTTCTGGTTTCATAGTTGTTTAAGAGTTTTGTATTTCCCAGCTGGAAAGTCAATGTGACAGGCAGATGAAAGAAAAAACACTTTCTCTTGCCCCCTTTCATATGTTCAGTATAGGTCTTCAGGGTATTCACTTTCTGTTATTAAGTTCTGCAAAAAGTACAGTGCATCTTGGTCACTCATAAAGAAGGAAACATTATTCTTTGAATTCAGAAGTATTCCCCCTTCTTTGAAGAAGTCATTGGTTGCAGCAATAAACACTCATTTTATCAGGCCATAAGAATGAAATATTTACTCCTAGTCAGGTTATGAGAGATGCGTACTCCTACTTTCCTATTCATCATTGTGCAGCTATTTGCAGCCTGAATCAAAACTCACAAACTTATGTTTATGAAGAGAAAACATCAGAAATTACAAATTCATTAGATAACCTGTGGCCAACCACATGTTTATGCAGTATGTTTATTACTTCACTCTCTTGCGATCCCCACCTGGAGTACTGCATCCAGATTGGGGATTAGCAGTACAGGAAAGAAATGGACCTTTTAGAGTGGGTCCAGAGGGTCAAGAAGGCCATAAAAACCATCAGAAGACAGACTGAGAGAGGAGGTTGTTCAGTCAGGAAAACAGGAGGCTCCAGGAAGACCTTATTGGCGCATTTCAATATACAAAGAGGTCTTATCTTACAAAAAAGATGAAAAGAGACTTTTTTTACCAAGGCCGGTAGTGACAGGGCAAGGGAATTGGGGAAGATTTAGATTGCACATAAGGAAGAAATTTTTTATGATAGAAGTGATGAGACACAGATAGCCCAGAGAAATTTTGGATACTCCATTCATCACTGGAAGCATTCAAGGGCAGATTGAATGTGGCTTTGACCCCTTTGTTTTAGTGGATGGTGTCCCTGCCCACGGCAGGGGGTTTCAATGAGATGATCTTTAAAAGTCCCTTTCAACCCAAACATTCCCATGATCCTATGATTCTCTGCTGAGTAGCTGTAGCTTGTTATGCTGCAGTTATACTGCAAGGAGTATGAGTTATACTGCAAGGACTACTAGTATCTTCCTTGTGAGAAATGCAGAGAAAAATGCTATTCAGTGTGTGTCTGAAGGTAAGAATCTACAGATATTAATAAAAAATGCTAAGTAGCTAAAATGCAGCAGCAAAAAAAAAAAAAAAAAAAAAAAAAAAAAAAAAAAGGAAGAAAAAAAACCTAAAAGTGCTCAGCACTATTGAAAATCTTATTTAGAAGTTTAATTTTAGCCTGCCATTTTTTAACAGTCCATTTTTCTTCAGAATTTTCAAGACCAAGAGGACAAGAGGTGATATAATGAGGAAGCTGCCCAGACTGAAGCAAAAAAGTCCAGCTAGAATTTGCTATAATCAACTAATTGTGTAATATCATGGAGAAACACTGGTCATGAAATGGAACTATTTTTGTTCATTTCCGTACTAAGAACAACAGTAGAATGGACCTTGAGGACATCACTCTCTTCAAGCAGCTGCCAGAGCAAGACAGAGCTGGAACAAAAGGAAAGCTTCTTTAGAGGGAATCTGTGCTCTTGGCAACCTCTGTAGGAACAGATCTTTTTCTTACAGATGAGTCAAATGTGATTTCTGTTATTTTTAAAGGGAAACAAGGAATGGCTGAATCCAAATTCTGTGGCTGGTCTCATGGACCTTGGGATGAGGAGCAGTGCCAGAGGAAAGATGTCATCAGTGTTTCAGAAAGATGAGGATTGCATATTCCAGTGTAATTCCTGAGTGCTTGTTGAAGCGTTGCAGAATCACAACACTAAACACAGACCAGGTCACTGGGTGAAGATGGAAGGCAAAAAGCTGCCTGCAATAGGCAGCTGTTTAGAAAGGGACAAATAAGTAATTTTGAAAAACTACAGAGCATCTTCTATGAGGCTGGGTGTTTTTTATTTCTTTGCATGTAAACTGAGGCAGAGAAGGGCAGACATAGTTTCTGAAACTCTAGGAAATAAATTCAAAGCCTGCACCATACTTTTGGTTATAAAACAGCTATTATAAAATGAGGAAAGTTGCACTGATTTCCCAATCAAGCTGTTCCTGGGGGAGGGAAATTAGCAAGGTAACTACAGTGGGAAAGAAGGGATTTCTCAGCTGCAGTTAAAGCTATGGAGATAAAAAAACAAATGAACAAACCTTGGAACTGTCAAATCTATTCAACAAATCTGGAAATAATATATAGGATTAAGGACCTGAAAGGAAAATCCTTTTTTTCTCTGCTTGGAAGCACAGTGTTGTGAGCACCTCATTTGCTGGTAGATAAAATCATCAGGAACATTGAATCTTTTGGAGACTGAGCAGTACTTAGCTAACTTGGTGTCATTCCTACATTGCAACTTATTGCACCTTTCAGTCACTGATGCACATTCTAGTAGCAACCTTCCCTCAAGGCAGACAGAAGGCTGTATCTGTAGCCAGACTATGAGCAGCACACGCTGTCTCCGTTTTGTGGTTGTTGGTGAGAAGAGTGCCGATGATGGCTAGGTTTTGTTGTGATTTGTGCGTCCTCATGTATTTATTGTTATGTGGTTTACTCTGTGGGTAAAAGGGACCAATTCTGAAAAGTGCAAACATCAAGCAGCCTGGAAAGTGGATAGTAAGTTCAGGTTACTCTGCTTGCAGTCACTCTAAACCCAGTCACTTGTAAATTTTGCCCTGGTGAAGCGAGGTTTCCAGTCTCACTAGCAGACTTTTAGGAGTAGTTGTGGACATAAGATGTTTAGCAATTTGAAAATCATAAAAAAGTGATTCTTGGGAAAGAGTGAGACAGGAAGGAAGAGTGAAGTATTGCCCACACTGACTGTGGCCATCAGATTTTATGGGAAGACACTGATCTCAGTCTCAGGAGAGACAGATGCACTTGCAGTTTGTTGCATTATCAACCTTGTCTGTGTCAGGTTTTATTTTTCCTGTTAAGATTAATGGTGGCTTTGCTTTGACTAAGATGCAGTCAAATATCTTTAGTTTTAGCCCGTGAATGCACATGCTGGTCTGAACTCCAAAAGGGAAGAGCTGCAGAGGTTGAATCAACCTGGTCTTGCTGCAGTCGTGGTAAATATGCGGGATGTTGCTCTCTGACTGGTCTAAGGCTGTAGACATGACCTGTAGGGGGAAAAGTTTTAACATCACAGAGATCATAATGTGTATCATAGATGCTTCTGTGCCTTGAAGACAGGAAATAAAGTAATAATAAAATATGAAAGGGCAGAAGAATATAATATAACCATGATCAAAGGGTATAAGACTGCACTATCTCCTGAGTGACTGATAGAGGCAATGGTAACTGATTGCCGGACCCCTGCAGAGGAAAATCACCAGTAAATAATCTCAACCCCTCATACTTTTGAGTAGTCAGACATCAGAAGTGTCACTGAAATCCTTCACTAGCCTGCCATTTGACACAATAAATTGAAAACGTCATTGTCTTGTTTTGGCTTATATCAGAATGGATTCATTAGTCTGAAAATATTTCAACATTTTAATGGACATTACCATATTCAGGCTTAACACTTTTTTTTTTCTTACTTGGGACCAAAATGTGTCTGTTGGTCCCACCTGCCCTTTCCGTGGTGAGTCTATTGGTGTTTCTTCTGCGTTAGTACTGGAGTCATAGCTAGAATGAACCAACAGATAAGCAACATCTTTTGTTTCTTTCAATTCTTCTCTAGAAATAGCTTTCAGATTATGAATCCTATGAGTGATTTGTAATGGATCTTTGTGTCGAAATGACTGATATTGTGATGGGTGCTAAATAATAGGCACACTGCTTGCAACTCAAAACTTCCTATTTCCAGCAGTTGTTAAACAGTATTACCTCTATGACCAAAGAAATGTTGAAAGCTCTGTACCTGGCTGTGAGTAGTAGTAGCACATGGTTATTATGAGCATGAGAAGTTAACTATGGATGACTCTGCTCTTTGGAAAAAGTGGTTGTTCAGGTGTTAAAAGAAGTTTTTTTCAAAGTTAGATGGATTAACGTTTTAGTCATTGATACTGTAATCTCCTGCTGTGGATGTCTATCATTTTTAAGGGATGAAAGAATGTTAAGTCTGCTGCAGAGATGCTTTTTCTTTCTGGCTGTGAAAGATACATGACATTTATTATCAGTAGGGTAAAGAGAAAGATCTTTGTAAGTGCAGATAAAGTCAGATGATAATTATAAATAATCTCTTTGAGTGACTTTCAGACCAAGTTACAAGTTACTTTTGTCTCCATTATGACATAAATGTAAGGCAGGATTGCTTCTGAGATGGTTGCAATGATTTCTAGCAGTATAGATGAAGATAGCTCTGGACTCCTTAACTTTTTCAGATGTGTGATTGTCATAAGATGCCCTTCATATTCTATTTAAAACTCAGAAATCTTTTTTGAGAAAAGTTTGAAGGGAAGAATTGTTTTCTTTATGTTGAGCTCCCTTTATCAAAATGGTCTGCCCTTCAGCAGCTGGATAAATAGAAGAAGGGTTTCGAAGTCCCTATAAAGTTTGTACAGCACTGCTCACTGTCATCTCTGATGGTGATAGGTGTTCCATCAAAACAAGAAAAAAATGATGCCATTACATACCGAATTATTTTGTTTTCTTTCTATCAGCTTTTTCTTTTTCTTGGACTTTCTACTGGAAGAAAGTTCCTTACTTTCCTAATGCTTGTTTTTCAGGACTAAGTTCTTCTATAAAACTGTCAACCTTCATGTCAACCTTCAACCTTCTTCAGACTGAAGAATTTTCTGGCTTCCACAAAGACTAACTCTGATTTTGCGTTTTTCTATGTACTTGCCCAAATCTTCCATACACAGATACATACAAGCCATGTCCTGAAAGAGAGACCTATCAGATGACTGATTTTTTAATAATACTCTGGTTGAAACTATCTGTTGCTTGTCTTCTGCCTCTTAGGCTGTTCTCATACAAAGTAATATGTAGACATTGTCTAGCTGACTTTGGATTAGGGACTGGCAGAGTGTTGGTAGTACTCTGATAAGGAAACGGCTAATCAGCTATGGGCAGGGCATACTGTTTAGAAGCACACCACTGCTTCTGTAAGCTTAGCTCTTATTTCTACCTGTCACCAAGTATTGTCATACAGACATATGACGTGCCAGGTCTCCATGACGTATCAAACCACTTGGACCAAACTTGGGCATCGTTAACATGGTTCTGTGTTGAACCATTGACTACCCTGCTCCTACCCAGTCTCCTGCATTTTGTTTACTGATCTGCATATTTATGCTCGTTGAAACACTTCTAACATCAGATACGCTACCTGTCCAAGTTTGTGTGAATTTATGTCTGCTATCTACAGTTGGTGTGCTTGTTCAGGTGTTCCCCCATCAGCTATTTCAGAACAATTTTCCAACTTTGTCTGCAGTTCTGTGACTTGTCTTATTTTGACAACAGACGAACAGAAAAAATATATTAAATTTTCTGCTCTTCAGTGAAAGTCACCAGAGACTTCCTGAAAACTTGGCAAACTTTTAGCTAATTTTTTTTTTTTTTAAAGAGAGATTCACTGATTTTCTAATAACTTTTCTTAAAATTCCTGGATGTAAGAAACAAAAAGCTAAATCTGGGCTATTTCTCCAAATGCTGACCTTTTCATATTTCAGTCATTGTTGAAATCATAACTCCTAAGAAATGAGTCATTTCTGGATTGTGTTACAGCTGGGGCTTTTGGTTTTAAACAAAGATTAAAATGTGAGCTACAGCCAACTACTTCCCAGGCAGAACCAAACACTGATTGGAATAGGGTTAGATGTGTGAATATATTTATGCATAGGTGTTTCAAATTTTTTACCAACACAAGCTGCCAATACTTACAATAAATCCCAGGAAAAACCAATTAATATGGGGAGGTCATTTTTTTGCTCTAGTTTTATTCTCCAGTTTAGCCATGCATTTTCTATACATGTTAGTGAAAATTTCTCAAGTCAGTGTGCTTTGGGTCAGTATGTTTCTGATGTAACTTATGGAGTCCAAAAGAAAAAATGAAATATTTTACTTTTCAATGATTCAATTCAACTATAGCATATTTTTATTATACCCATTGTCCTAGTCTACTTTATAATTTCCTTTCATTTGAGGTTAAAAACACAAATCCAAATGTAATGAAAAGGAAAAAAATAATGCCTCATTGACATTAAAGAAATTTCAACATTTTTAATGTGAGTGGATGATAAAAATTTGTGAATTATAGGAGGATCAGTAGGGACTTGATGAAGGGACTTTGAGACTGAAAGTTTGCCTGCTTTTTCAACCATATCAGCTGGTTTAATAAAAGATATTACCTCTTCCTACCAACCGTGCTTCCCTAGAGTTGAAACTATATGTATAAGTTTCTATTTTAACATTCTCTTGGCACTCATTTTTTAGGTGTTCCTGTGGGCTTGCTTTCACTGAAAGTCATGTCAGTTACTGCACTCAGGGTACCCCAGCCTTGCTTGGCTGGCATTAAAATGCTCACTCTGCAGTGGGAAGCTCCAGCCATAGTGCATGTAAGTGCATACACCTCTTCCAGTGCTCGTGCAAATCTGGAAACTCATTGCCACTGTGAGTTTCTCATCCTCCTGAAGGCATATTTTCTTTGTTTCTTAAAAATAAGTTTTTCCCTTTCTTCCTTTCCTTTTCTGTCCCTCCTAGGCTGCTATGCTTTTCTGTCTTTTGTATGTGAGTTTTTGGCTTAGCAGCTTTTTGTAAAACCTTGTTTTTACTTTGTCTGAAGCCTAAGCTTGGTAGGAAGTCCAAGATTTACCTGTGAATACTAATGTATGAAATGTATTGATGGATCTGTCATTTTGGACACAGGAGACATCTGCTGTGGATAAAAGATGTTTTATAAAGAGATGCCTTTTTTCCTTACTTGACTGTTGCTACCTAAAGGCTGCTGCATGACAGAACCTAAAAAGGACAAGTACTGGAATTCATGGAATCACATCCATGAAATAGAAGCTAACTTTGAATATGGGTGCTTGAAAATGAAAAAGGAACAGCAGATGAGATGAGAGAGAAAAGGAAAATCAAGATGAAAAATGTAATTGCTGAATCTAAAGTTATTTGCAAATTGAATTATGAAGACATGCAGCTTTGTAAGTCCTATGAAATCTATCAGACCAGAATGAATATCAGAGAATGTAGACATTGCTGTCAACATTGATGCAGAATTTTCTGTCTTGCCCAGCTATTCCAGGCTCTTTTTGAATAGATCACAGGAAAAATTAACGTATGTTTTCCTGGGTTAACCATAACAACAGAGTTCTTTTTGACTTGTGGTCTGTGGTAAATTTTACTTTTTCCAGGCTCACTGGCCATTGTAAAGACCGCAAAAGTTGGTATTAGTGTGTCTTTTTATTCTGGATGTCTTTATTTCTTTAATTTTGTTATAGTTAAAACTTTTATTAAATTGCAGGTAACAAGAGTATTTAACTAGTATATTATACCACATTAATGGTAGTGCATACATAGATTAAAAGTACACAAAGTTCTTCTGGAGAAGGTGGCTTCAGAACAGTCTCATCCAGGTCATCTACACTTCTCAGGGCTAGGGAGCCTAAACAATGGTCAGGGATTGCACCCTCATGTCCACTGAAGCGAGATTTTTAATTTTAATAATCCTAACTCAGATTTACACTCTCCTGCCTTGGAGTCTTAATTCATCAAGGTGAGAGTTGGCAATTGTGGGGACGTAAAAGTTTTGAAGCTCCAGTTGTTAAACAAGGATATTGCATATAGAGAGGCTGATTTCCCTTCTGGAAAGTACCCCAGGCTGGGGTCAACAAATGCATTGCAGTCTCACCTTAGCAGTAAAAGTAGCATTCAGAGATAGAAAAATGTAAATATTCATTAGCTACTCCTATAGCTCAGTGAAGGATATATGATGGTGTTTCCATAACTGGATTTCAAGTTTAATAAAAAGAAATATTTTTGTTTCTAGTTTGAAATATTTTAGGTAACCAAAAATCCTGACATTGGGTCAGTTTTGCCCAATTTTTTCCTTTTTGCTTTAATCTTCTCCTGAAAAAGAAAAACAAAAACACAACAACCAACAAAACTATTCTCCCTCACATTCAGTCATTTTTTAAAATAGTCTTCATATTGAGGCTTGTGTTAAAACTGTTGTAAAAATTTTAAGGACAAAGATATATCCTATCATTTTAAACTGCTATAGTTGGTCAAAGTTGATTTGAAAAAGAAGTGGTTTGTGTTGCAAAGATTTCAGACAAACTAGCAAAGGAAAGTGGCAACTTTGAAAAAAAGGTCTCCATGCTTTTGAATCAGTTTTCTTTTGGAAAGAATCACTTTGTATGAAATTTTTCCTCAGCTTAAGAATGTTTTTTGTCCATTGACTAGTTGATCACCTTTGCTCTTCATTATTATTTGTACTGACGTGTTAAGATTGTTAAGCTGTATTTTACAATGCATTTTTCAAGCTTAGCACATACATAAGGTCTGTTGTGAACACTGCAGTACTCTGGCCAAGAGATCTGAAGTTGACTTTTCTTCTTAGTTTATTTATTATTTTTAAAATTCTTATTTTTTAAAAAGACATTCTCATGAAAAAGAATATATAGTATAAAACAAACATTTGATGACATATTCAGCCCATACAAAATTAGAAAGAGATTTTATTTACTGTGTCATCTCTGAATGGTTTCCATGGAAAACTGTGCTGTTGACTGAAAAAACCCCACACACTAAGGTAGGTCAGAATTAAAAAAAAAAAAAAAAAAAAAAAAAAAAAAGAAAAAAAAAAACAACCGACAAGGCTGCAACNAAAAAAAAAAAAAAAAAGAAAAAAAAAAAAAAAAAAAAAAGCAACTGACAATTTCGGGTGGGGGGGTTTTTTGGTTTTTTGGGTTTTTTTTGTAATTATGAGGAAAAACAAGTCTAACCTTCTTCTCCCTTTCTTCCAGTTCCCAACACTTAATGGCAGCTTAATTTTCCTTTCATGCCTTGATCCTGGAGAGTTTTTACCTAAAACAGTGCTCAAGGTACTGGAAGTCCAAGAGATTAACTGCTTTGTAGATATTCCCATTCCTCTGTGGTGTCAGTACATGAAGGGTGGGCCATGAGGGAACCATTCAATGACTATACTTTGAGACTTCCTCAAAATTTCTGGAGCAGTGAGTATATACTTTTCTTATGCAAGTGGAGGAGCTATAGCTACAAGGATTGAGGAAGTCATGACCAAAATACTGTGTATTAAATGCATGTGTTTTTGCCTCTGGGCACCCAATGACCGAGGTAACTGGAAAGTTCTCCCATCAGGATTTCCCTTATAGCTACTCTTTTTCTCAAAGCTGGAGGTCTTGGGAACAGCCATATCTTACAAATTAACAGCCACTCTCTTCTTTGTGGCACTTTGAGCACACACCATTACCCTGCCCTTAATTCTTTGCAATGCAGTTTAAAAGCCCTATAAAATACTGGGGGAAATAATAAGAAAAAAAATCATTAAATAAATGTGATACATATATCTTAGAGGGCATGACCTGCATTAATTTATAGAATATACACCCTGCTTATGGTAATTACTCACCTCTTTGGACCTTTTACGGTCATTATAACTTCCTAAGAGGAAATATGTGTTTTATGGTATGAATTTAGAAGGGGTTTGAGGGTGGACTTTCTGTTATTTGAGGCCTTACCCTGTCATTTAATTTGTATATATCTGCATATTTAATATGACTTATTTCATAGAGCAGTAGCAACAGCATTTTGTTTGGGATTGTTCTTGTGATTAATAAATGCCCTAGTTACCACATATTAAGAAAACACAGCGTAGGGAATTCAAATTCTCAGAGCAATATAGGTGATAATTTGTCCTGGATTGTGTTGCTGAGAGCTTAGTAAGAGGATCAGGAGCTCTTCACGGTCACCCTTTCCAATTTAACCCCAGGCCAAAAGTAACCAAAAATTGTTTCCATGTGATATGGTTGCTGCTCGTTTCTTGATGGTCTCATAACAAAACTGGACTGACTTTTATACATTTTCCTTAATGAAGTACATACATGAACATCCTTGTTTTCAGTATCAGCCAAAATCTGACCAGCAAATTGAGGAGATGGTCTTCAGAGTAGAGTGACCTTTTATTCCAAGACATATTCTTTGAACAAAACTGAATGAAAAATCCTAGGACACTAGGATTATTATGGGATTACACTGAGTAACCTTTGTCATACAGATTCAATTAGTAAGCAAAGGCAATCAGGTCCCAAGTTTTTAATTGCAGCATTTTTTAATTTAGAGTAGAATTGAATAAAAAAAAAATCCAACCACATAATTCCACGATTGAAATTCATGCAATTTTATTAGCAGATTATTTCTGACTGTTCTTACTACATGGTCGATATAGTAATGCTAAAACTGTACTGAAACAGTACTGCTCAGAGTCCACAGTATTTTCATACTGTAAAACATGGCACGTAATAAATCTGAATAAAACTTACTGTGCTATATTGAAAGCCATAATTTCAAAAGAATGCATTTTTCCCTAAATAATTTACAGTAATATGGGAAAATCAATATTTAATCTTTCCAGTACTATTATACACTGGGGGAAGAACTGGATATATAGTTCAGGATGATATAATGTTAGAACAAATATACACACAGTACAGTTTGCTAGAGGGCCTTGAATAGTTGCATGCGAATTACAATGAAATGAGGAAGTAGCCCTTATGCTGGAAAGCCAAGAGGTTTAGGATGATTTTTTAGGAGGGTGGGGTATTCTCATTGCAGCACAGAGAGGATGGTATTCATCTGGAAACAGATAAATCGTATTGTGGTGAGTATACCAAGCTACATCAAAGACTTTTTTAAAAAGCTCAGAGTGCAATTAAGAGTAAGACTCTCAGGTGATTTAAATCAAATAAAAATAAAATCTGTTGGCTCTTTTTGAGCTATATGGTTTGCCCAACATGAATATTTATCCAGGTGTAAAGCTGGATCTGTATGAAGAATACAGCAAGGCTGGAGACCATGAACTACTACAATGCTTGTAAACATTCCCAGAGGGTTAGCTGTGGGTGTGGCATGGCTAAAAAACACACTAAACAAATCTATAGCTCTTAGATTGGATTTCTGAATCTGCCAGGTCATAAGAAGGCTGAACATGTAGTTTTCATAAAGATGCCTACCAAAGTTTCCAGCCATATGTTAATTTGAAAAGTAAAATAATGAAGATGATTCCCAAGGACTGTAGTTAATGAGTTTTCACAATAGCAACCCACAGCGCAGTTGGGAATTGCTACATTATTTGGAGTTGCAAGGATAAAGTTACCACGGCTGCGGTGGAAGCAGTTAGATGCTGTGAGTGACCCTGTCTCATGTCTTTCTCTAATGGGATATCTCTAGCAAATCTTGTTGTCTGAATGTTCAGAAGTGCTTCTTAAAAGAGAATTAGGAGTTTCATTAAGAAAGTCCTCTTATTTTATCATTTAAAGGAACTCAGTAATTATATATAAAAATGAAGCAGAATTGTGAATGTCCTACTGTTATTTCACTGAGTCAATTGACAGAAATATCTTGCAGAGCTGATATTAGTAAATTAAGATTCCCAGTGCTGAATAATTTTTATCCATGACAGCGGTTTTTAGCATGCTAGATAGAATGAAATTGAAATATATTTGATATTATCTGGTAGAAAAAATAGTAAAGTGAAGTACAGATATTTGTACTGTGTGTACTGTTTCCATTGGTTGGTATAGAGATTCCTTCGTCCTACAGTAATGTCAGATTGCATGAAAACACACCAGTACCAACGGCAGAGTATCTTGGCCAAATATTGACTCTTCACCTGAAAAGTCAGAGCCACTCAGGCTTTCTTGTATATGTTAATGGGGTCTTCTCTTGCTTTCCCACAAGCACGCCTATTGTCCTGTCACAGTACATAGGTATAGCCCAAGCTAAATCCTTTCATCTTGCAAAGGAATCACAGCAGATGGGCTGGGACAAGAAGGCACATCAGTGTGCTTTTAGCCTTCATTTGCCTTTGGTCTAACATTCAACAGTGCATATACTTTCCACCTGCAGTGGAGTACTGGTTGTACAATAGTGGAGTATTTTTATCCATTAGTGAGACAGAACCCTTCTTGGTGCTGGAGTTCTTGTGCACCTATGTAAAATGGGAGTGCAGCTAATTAGGATGGAATTAATATCTGTTACGTGCTGCTTCTTAAAAGTCTGTGAACCTTTTTAAAATAGAAACCAGTAACCTTCAGAAGACTACTTTCAGATAGAGTATTTTGGAAACTATTATACGCAAACCTCCAAAAGGAAAAATGGGTTCTGAATATTATAGTAGAAAACAAAATCAAAACCTTCTCATGTTGGTAAATATTTTACATAACTTCATTACTCTGAGTGCAGAGCTGCCTATGAGAACAATAATTAGTACTATATAAGGATCTGCACATTTTTTTTTCTGAAGACTTTTTTTGTATCTTTCCTTTCCAATTGGCCCCAGCCTACAATGACTCTGGCAGAGGGTAGTACCACCAAACATTGTATAGATTCTGCGTGCAAATGCTATGATTGTAGGTCTAGCAGAGACTCACATACACAATTGTCTATGTTAATTTTAGAGGGCAGACTAATTGCTTCTAGTATATTTCTTATTTTCTGTTACATTCAGAGCACACCACTGCTGACAAAATGTGCTTTACTGAAGGTGGTGGTTTGTAAAGTTCAAGTGAAAACAAGGACTTTAAGTGTGTGAAGTGCTGAGGAGATCATGGGTTTGTAGGTAATTTTATAACTTGAAATAACTATAGGAATCTTGGATGACAATGTGCCCAAGATGACACATTGTTATTTTGCTCTAAATGAGCTTTTCTCACATTTTTAATTTGGTGGGATATTGTGTGATGTTCTGATTCTTTAAGGCCATTTTAGAAAACCTCAGTTTTGTAACAAAAAGAAGGTAGGATTGAGTCACCACTGACTTCATCTTAACTCTACAGTTCCATCTACCCAATGACAGCACATCTGCTCATAGTTAATTCATATAACCGGGCAAGACATTTCTAATTTGCTGTAATTTGTTATGATACAGACATAAGTAATAGTCTGCAAGTGGAAAACAATGGTAAGATTTCTTACCGTGCTGAACTTCCCTGCAGAAACACATTCCACAGCATTAGCTCTGCCTACATCTGCACTCATCTGCACTGTGTTGGAGTGTACCAATGTCCACATTGTATCTCTTTTTTTTGGGTAGAAATAGAATGTGATAGTGGTGGCTAAATGGGTTTCACTCTGAATTGCAGCTGGAGCTTACACTGGCAATATGGAGTCGGGAAGTGCTTCCACGACATAGCTGTAACCTATTTGTCTGACTGAGGGAAAAAGAGAAAACATTCAGTCTCAGGAGAGGTTGAAGGGATGATTATATCTTTCAGATCTCTTCACAAACAAGTGGTTACAATTAGCAGGAATATATGACTACTGAGTGCTTTAAAACAGATCATGTCCTCAAACTGCTATTCCCTGAAGAGCATATTATCTCCACCTACTCTACCAATTTTCTCCGGACAGTATGGAAAGAAAGTCCTTGGATTTGCCTGAGAGCACGATTTGTTTTGTTAGTCCTCGCTAACTTTGAAAAGCAAGAATTTTCTCTCCTCTGCCTCTGTCCTCATAAATAAAACCCCTGCAGTACTTAGGTCTCAGTAAATGTATGTTCTATGGATATCTATGCAATAACTAAAGGACAAATGATCTTCCACTTTTATTTCTACAACTTTAATGAAAGGAGCAGAGTTGTATTACACAGATGCAAGTGAGGAAGGAGTGCTGTCACTGCCAAGCCACAGAATTGCACCTGCAAAGCATTTATTTTATAATGCAGCACTTGACTACAGGATAGTTTGAATCATCTTTCGTATATGCAGTAGTGACAAAGATATCATTCTTGATCTTTTTCTTCCCTAAGCCTGGCCTGATCATCAGTTGAAAAAAATATAATTCCTCTCTCTTCTTTCCTCAGTCATAACTTTATATCCTGGAATGACCTTTAATATGCTATCTAGAAAGACATTGGAAATAATAAGTATGTGATGTGAAAAAATAAAAAGTTCTGTAGGCTATGAGCAAGGGAAAGTATAGAATCAAACTTCCTAATCCATTTATTTTTTACTAATTCTAAGCTAACTAACCTTAACACACAGTTAATACAACTCATCATATTTTGAATATAGTCCTAGAATTTCAGGGTTAGCTTATTGTAAAAATTTACAATATTAAGATGTCAATTATATAACACAATATTATAAAATGCTCTGAATACTATTTGAAAATAAAATCACAGGGAATTAAAATGTACTGTTTAGAGAAATAATCAGGTTTCTTTAAGAAAATGTAATCACCTATCAAAATTCACATCAGTGCAGGAGGCAAACAGTCATCAGCATTGTGCCACTCTGCCTTCCAAGGGAACAGAGCCATGTCTATATTTCATACTTGTAAAACACACACTGTTACTGGCTGATGCAGCTTGCACGCATGCTGCATGTGTTGTGAGACCTTCACAGGGGATGCAGGGAGAATTAGGCTCACTTGTGTTTTTGTTCACAAAGCTGAGGAGATGCAGCTGAGATGCAGTAGAAATTAAAGCAGATCTATGGGTGACCTATGGGCAAATGTAATGTCTGAAGGTATGCCTGGCCCAGCTCGGCACTGGCATTTGCTCTCTGCAAAAAGTTTTCAGTGGGGTCATATAGGGCATGCTGAAACAGTTAGCTTGACCATTTCAGTTTTCATCTGAAGGATTCTTGAACAAAGAGGATTTTTTTTTCCTTTTGTACTTGTAGCATAGCACTGAATGCCATGGGTTCTTATAAACTTGTTAAAATATTGAGTCATTGCTATGTGGTGTTCCACCCAGAGCTCATTGCCAGTATAGGTAGGTCCAAGTGCAGAGTGGAAGGCAAGTACCTGTCTTATTTCAACACTTAACCTGATAGTAAAAATGTGTCCTATTCATCTCCTGCCAGTCATTTTACACAGCTTGGTACAAACCTCAGAGCAGGACAGCCTGGAAAGTTAAAACCAGCAGTAAATACATTATATGATTACTCTGATAATGTGTGTTCTAGGGTGAGAAACCTTGCCTCTGCCTTGAGATAGGCTTGCAATGTCCATAAACATCCTGCCATAGTTTCAAAGCAACCTGGATTAGACCTTGCAGAATAGAGAATGTTCCCCAACCACAAACTGTAGCCAGAGGCATATATACATACACCACATCATTTTTAATAAAATATTTAGTAGACTTGTATCTACATATGTCACAACTCAGTATAATCCCATGAAAGTCACTTTGGTGCTATATTGTAATACATTCTGGTACATATTCTGTCATCTTGAGTAACAAAAGTTATGCTTAAGCCATAGATTAAATGACACCAGAAAATATTTTTAGGCACTGGAAGCCTTCCATGTTTTTGCATTTTTAGAATATTCTCTGCCATACTTTTGCTTTACTCTCAGTCATACTTTTGGAGTTATCCCAGTGGCTCCCTTGGAATAGACATCTGTTTTGGTGATCACCTGTTTTGAAGACTAAGAGAGCTTGATGATATGGCTGAAGACAAATCATGCTGACTGGTCTCAGGGCCAGAGTATGCAGGCAGTATATAACTAGTAATGTATTGCAGCCACATTTCCAAGGGAACATTTATTGCTAAAGGGGAGTTTTGTTAAAACCGACATACCCTCAGTTTTAATGAGAGGATATTTCATGCTCAGACTAAAGTCCACTAGGAGCCAGTTTAACATAGGATGTGAAGGACAAAAGGGTCTTCCATCATTGGCTAAAACCAGAAGGACTTGGGTAAATGCAGGACAGCTGCTGAATGGGGAAAGGAACACGTCTGTCCGAACTTATAGCCTTCCATGATGAGATGACTGGCTCAGTGCATGAGGGAGGACAGGAATCTTGTTTGTCTTGACTTTAACAAAGTTTTTGAGACTATCTGCTATAAGCTCCTCATAGACAAGTTTATGAAGTATGGGCTGGAAAAATGGATAGTAAAGTGATTTAAAATTGGCTGAATTTTTGGGCTCAAAAGGTTATTATCAGTGTTATGAAGTCTGTCTGGATGCCAGAGAGGATTAATGTACTACAGAGGTTGATACAGGTGCCAGTACTCTTTCATATCTTCTTTATTGACCTGGACAATGGGGCAGAGAGCACTCTCAGCAAGTCTTTAGATGAAACAAAAGTGGAAGCCATTTTTCAATGAACTGGGCAAATGTGGTCAAGACACAAACAGTTGAAGTGAGATGTAACAGAAACATAAAGGCAAATTCAGTTGTCACATAGCTGAATTCTCTGCTGCTTAAAAGTAGAAAGACATGAAAGTTCTCCTCCACCTCAACTTTTTGACTTCAAAGTATCCTCTGTATCATGTTAATCATGAACTTGGTGCAGACAGCAGCTCTAGAGGAAATCAATTCCCCAGAAAGATCAACTTCTAAATGTTGTAGAGATCCTTTAGTATCTAGTAATATAAAGTGAAACCCTAGTTCTGGCAAAGCAAGACATTAGAGTCTAAGAATTAAGTACCTGAGGAATAACATCAGGAGATAATAAACTTAAAGAAGTTTTTTGCCAATAATGTGTCTCCCTAGAGATGAATAAGGCAGATGTCCATATCCAGTGATAGCTGAAGCTTCAATCAGAACCTCTTACAGTGAAAGTGTTTTCCTAGACTATCACAACAGGCATATGTGCAGTCCGAGTTATTGATACTGTAGAGAGTCATATGCAAAATCTGTAATTCATCTGCCAGCTACCTGAGAAATTACTGTCAATTTTTCCTCTTACAGTAAAAGATTGGGAAGGCTTTAGATGTAGAAAGTGGCCCTTGATATAGCACCTAATTCTATATTTCAGGATTTTTTTAAAATGTATGACAACTTTCTTCTAGAGTTAAAGCAAGCATAACATATTATTCACTGGGTTTACTAACATTTTGCAGAGCCTCAGTATTACGTTCAAGATATCAAGTTCAACATAATTTAAAAGGTAACTGAATTTTTCTAGGCAAATAATACAACTGCATCTCCCTGTTTATTGTTTTTCAGTTATCTTACTGTGGATATTTCAGACAGGCATTATTTGGCTGTGGTATTTCTGAACATCCTAGCACTGAGTGCTGCATGATTTGAGGGCCTGTGTAAGTGGCAGTTAGTACACAGCATCCTCAAGATTCAAATCCTTCAGAGAGACGTGCATGCTCTGTGTTTCACCAGCATGAGTACAGAAGTACTGAGAAATGGCATGTGTGGGAAGTGATCAGGTCATCGTGATCATGTCTTTTGGACATGATATATTGAGAAAAGTTGAATTTCTGTTTGCAGGGTTCTGCCTCCTGTGCTGAAGAGAATAGCTGGAGGATATGGTGACGTCCTGAATGGGTCCAACATTTTTAGCAGCAAGACCTTTTCACCTCTTGGGGAAGGACAGATCTCACCCTTTAAAGATACTGAATTGTGAACATGTTAAACAGAGTGGAAAGATAGATAACCATGATGTTCTAGAACTGGGGAAGGAGCGTGAAAAATGTGCAAAAGGTCTGATAAATTATTAAAGAGAAAAAGAGCATGAAAAAAAAACCAGGGAATAAATATTTGCTACAACGAATGATGTGGAAATCTCGAGCAACAAGCGGATAAACAGGTTACAGCTGAATCTTTGGACAAGGGCAAATTTTGAGTTGTGTAGTAGAAGAAATATAAAAAAAGCAAAAAATGGAGGTTTTTAAAAAGTTAGACTATAGTAGTTAAACATCACCCGCAATTATTCAAACTGCATAAAGCATTTGCAGTTCTTGCAACAGTGGGGTTATCTCACTGCTTTGAACAGAAGGGTAGAAGGAGGAACCTGTGTCCCATGACAAGGTTCTGAGGCTGTGGGCAGGCCTGTTAAACAGTTTTCAGATAAACTTGACTTCAGAAAGAGAACAAGCTTACTCCCAAGGTCTTGGTATTTGATGCAAACATACTTGGAATCCACTGTAAAATTAATTGTCACTTCAGATCCTACCTTCAATTCCACAAAACTCTCTTGAACCAAAGATTAAATAGTTTATGAAATCGTTTGTGCTCATTGACCACATTTTCCAAGAAAATATCATGTAGTAGAATTCTTTGATCAGGACTCTTTGGGGAAATAATAGTAATCAAAAAGACTGAACAAAGTTAAATTATTTTCCCCAAGTTGAGTCTGTTTTATTTGTGATGGGTACATAGCCAGGCTCAATAGAGACAAGGTATGGGAAGGGGAGAACTATAGCAACCACCCTGATAGAAAAAGGAAACTAAAGAGGGTATATCTCAAACAAACACAAGAAGCCAAAGGTGCAATCACAAGACAGGACTATGGGGACTTTGCACCCCCACTGGGTCAGATAGCTCTCATGAGTGAATGTTATCATGAAGTGCTACACGCTGTTTAGGAGAGACAGACCAGGAAGGTGTGGTGGTGGAGTTGTTCTCTATATAAGAACGCTTCAAAGGTATGGAGTTCTGTCTTGGGATGGACTACAAATTAATTGAGAATTTATGATTTAAGATTAAAGGCCAGACTAGTGAGGGCGACACTGTTGTGAGCCCTTGCTACAGGCCACCTGATTATGAGGAAGTGGATGACACCTTCTACAGACAGATGGAAGTAGCTTCACAGTCACAGTCACTGGTTCTTTTGGGGAACTTGAACGCTCTTGACATCTGCACAAACAGTTCAGGAGGTTTCTGGAACGCCTTACTTCAAACCCTGGAAAGGTGATTGAGTGCCTTATTCTGGAGGCAACCTCTGTCTACACAGATGACAAGAAGGTGATCAGGAGTAGTCAGCATGAATTCACTTAAGGGGAATCATGTTTGACTGGCCTGATTGTCTTCTATGATGAAAGAACTACGTAGATGGATGAGGGGAGAGCGGTGGATACTGCCTACCTCAAATTCAGCAAGGCTTTTGACACTGTCTCTCACAACATCCTCATGGGCAAACTCAGGAAGTGTAGGCTGGATTAGTGGACAGTGAGGTGGATTGAGAACTGACTGAACAGAAGGTTCTCGAGGATCACAATAAGTGGCACCGGATATAGTTGGAGGTCTGTCACTAGTGGTGTCCCCTGGGATTCAATACTGGGCCCAGTGTTGTTTAACTTGTTCATCAGTGACTTGGATGAATGGGCAGAGGCCTCCTCAGCAAGTTCTCAGATGACAAAAAGTCGGGACAAGTGGCCAATACCCCAGAGGGCTGTGCAGCCCTTCAGGGGGACCTCGAGAGGTTAGAGATATGGACAGAGGAGGATGGCCTGAAGTTCAAAAAAGGTAAATGCAGGGTCCTGCAACTGGAGAAGAATAACCCCAGGCACCAGTGCAGGCTGAGGGCTGACCTGCTGGAAAGCAGCTCTGAGGAGAAGGACCTGGGGGTTCTCATGGACAACAAGTTGTCCATGAGTCAGTAGTGTGTCCTTCTGGCCAAGAAGGCCAATTACCACGAGGGATGCATTAGGAAGAGCATTCCCAGGAGGTTGAGGGAGGTGATTCTGCCCCTCTACTCAGCCCTGGTGAGGCAAATCTGGAGTGCTGTGTCCAGTTCCGGGTTCCTCAGTACGAGAAACATGGAGCTTCTGGAGACAGTCCAGCAGAGGGCAACAAAGATGATTGGGGAACTGAAGAATCACTCTTTTGAGGAAAAGCTGAAGGAGCTAGTTCTGTTGAGACGACTGAGAAGGGACCTCATCAGTGTCTTCCAGTATCTGAAGGGAGAGTGCCAAGTGGATGGAGCCAGGGTCTTCCTGGTGTTGCTGAGCAATAAGACAAGAGACAACGAGCATAAATTGATGCACAGGAAGTTCCATCTGAACATGAGGAAGAACCTTTTTACCGTGGACGTGACTGTGCACTGGAACAGATTACCCAGAGAGGCTGTGGAGTCTTCCTCACTGGAGATATTCAAGAACTCTCTGGACAAAATCCTGTGCCCTGTGCCCTGGGGTGACCCTGCTTGAGCAGGGAGGTTGGACCACATAATCCACTGTTGTTCCTTCCAGCCTTACCCATTCTGTGATTCTGTTATGGTAACTGGTGAATGATGTCTCCCTGTCCTTTCCTCAGCCCATAGGCCTTTTGTTATATTTTCTCTCCCTATCCAGCTAAGGAGGAGAAGTGATAGAGCAGCTTGGTAGGCACCTGGCATTTAGTCAGGGTCAATCCACCACAGAATTTTATAGATGAAAATTGGGTAAAATTTGGGAAAATTTCTTCAAAGACTATGTAGGTTCTATGATTCTGTCTTGCCTAACAGAAGGCTATAAGCTATTGAATACTGACTGCATTACTGGTAGTTCCATAGCTGCTTTCTTAATCACACAGATACAGTTAGGAAGTGAAAAGATTGTTCCATGGAAGAGGAAATAGAGTAGGAATTTTATGCTTTTCAGCTGGAAAGATGGGGTAAAATGAGCCTGATGGCCTTTCCACATTTCCTTTGGGGAATACATACAATAATTAGTTGTCTGAGTAATTGCATAGCTGGCTGAGAGATATGGGACATGTGGAATTCAGGAGAAATTTAAAAGCAAGTGAAAGCTAAAACTAGATTTATAAAGCACTTGATGATAAAAGGTTGGACAGATTTTTCTTTTTTATTTAAGGGATATAAAGGAAAGAGAATGTAGAGGGACACACTAGGGCTATGCCACCATGGCTGGGGGCAGGCCTCTAGGGACCCTGCTGCCACACTGAAGGTAGCTCAGAAAAGCTACAAGCAAGCTCTTTCAGGAATAAATAATTTTCTTGCTGTTCAGCAGTAGTTTGGGTATTTTTAAGAACTGCAGGTTTTTAAGCTTTGGCTTGAGGACTTGCTTGAGGGACCAGCAGAAAAGATGGATGTTTGCGGGAACCACCCCTGGGGCTGGGAGGATGGCTGAAGAATTTTATCAGAAATTCATTTATCCCCTTTCTGTGGTGTTTTCAAGGACTTTCAAAGATGTCTTGAGTGAAAGAGCATTAAGATTTTTACCATATAAAGGCCTGTGCATTGCTTTCTTTGGTTTTTTTTGGTAAAAATTAAGATTTAGAGAATACTGGAGATCAGAGATTTATCGCCTATTTGAAATAGATTACAAAATTCTATTTTAGCTAAGAGATTGGGAAAGAAAATAAAAAGGCAATTATTACATCTCAGCCACTTCTGAGTTCTGCCTGTTAGACAGCCACTATAAGACTCTTGCTTTCTGTAATGTTTACTACTTACTCTTGTTTGACATTCAACAGTTGTTGCTGCCCAGAAGGACATGGAGAGCTTCTTGTCAGAAATTAACTTCTACAACATTATCTGAAGCAGTTGGATTCATTGTCAATATCCTGATGGAATAAGGTCACCTGTGCTGGAAGAAAAACAAGAGAAGGAAACTGTAGTATTGTGCTGCATTTCTGCAGTTTAAAATTAAGCAGTGTCATGTCCTTGGCCACTGAACCATAAACCTGTAGGTCTCTAGTGGATGCAGAGTGCAGGTGCACTGTCAATCACAGCCTATGAGGCCTATCTCTCTATTGTCTGGCTTTACATGCAAACACTATCTTTTAATGAGATCTTAGCTATTAGAAATCCTTCTAGGTTGTGCTAGGATTCGAGTTCTTCAGGTGCTCAACTTTTTTGATTACTCTAGCCTCTATCAGCGTATTAGATTTTTAGTGTTACGTGGGAGAGCGGGAGAAAGGCAGGGGAAGGGTGTGGCCAGAGCACTGCAGTCAGCCCCATGTCTCATCCACTTCTTCTTCACTATGTGAACAAACAGCTGGGAACGTTCTATTGCTTTCAGTCAGTCTGAAAATTATGACTTTAAGTTTATTGCATCCCAAAATATTACTTGACCTTTGCTATAAGGAAAGCTGTATTAAAGTAGCATCAAGAGTCATCAGTGATGTCCTTGTATATAAGTGCTATATGTGCAAGAACCTCTCTTTTCAGACAGCTTGCTATTAAATAGACAAGACAGTTTCCTCATGCCCCAGTTAAGTGCTTTTCTTACACTTCTTCTATTGGTTTGCCCAGGGTCAGTCAGGGCTTCTATGAGAAGAGCTAAATATTTAACCCAGATTTGCTGAGTCCTCATTTAGTATCCTAATCACAGTGCTCTTTTTTTTTTTTTTTTTTCCTTTCACAGACACTATATTTGCTTTCCGTTTTTCAGAGTCTGCTTTAAAGACAAGACTAAATTATTAACTGAAGGAACTAGTATTTGGAAAACAAAAAGCTCAAGGACACACATAGTAGTTCTCAACCTACAGCAGTGTGGGGATGTTTTTCCATTGATACTGTAAGTGCAGTATTAGCATAATCAGCAGTCATTCCTCCAGAGCCTCTGGATTCTGTGATGCTCTTGCTGTGAATAGAATGTGCTCCAGCATGCTGTGCTCCACTCACTGAGAAAATGAAAGATTTGTAGGGACCACGGATTAATGATCTCCAGTTGGCCAGCTTCACTTGTGTAGGTAGCAGCAGGTAAGTTGAAGCTGAGGAAAAGTTCCACTTCATGTATTTGAATTTTAAAGCCCATGTCTGTCCTTCGAGTGTATGCTAGCACAATTCCCTCTGCAGTGTAACAGAGTACCATTAATGAAATCACTGCTGGCTTTTTATGTTTTACTGCTGTTGACATTTTTGCAACTGTTAGAGAAATGACTCAAGGCCTATAAGTTCTGAGTCATTTTTCATTTATGAGACATTTTCTCCTCTGCATACTCAATTCTGACTTTTATTTTTATTAATTTCTTATTGTACCTGATGATCACTGTGATATTTCATAGGAATTTTATAACTTGAACAGAGGTAGGGTTATTATCTGAAACCACCTTTACCAACCTGATGTCTACTTAGGCAGGACCAAATTATGATATTCTGCTGTGTGTAGACCCTCTTTTACACAAGTTGTTTGAGGCATTTTGCGTGATGCTTCTAAAGTTTGAAATTTTTAGTTGCTTGAATTTAAATCACAAATCTAGAGTTTACATTGCTTGCTAGAAGTCCGAGTAACAGTGATAGAAATGGGACACACAATCAATTTCAAATAATGGCATTTTGGTTTTATGCTTTATGGGTTTTGACCTTCACAATGTTAACTGATCATTAAATACAAGGCTTATACTTCAATATCTTCTTGAGCTATAGTAGAAACATCTGTTCTTGAATACTGTTGATGAGGTTAAGGTGATGCTTAAATATACACAGAAGAATATATTTAATAACCTTTAAATAACCTCAATAATTCCATGTTTGAAAAAAATGAAATACCATTACTTAATCCCAATCAATCAAAAATTCATTTTTGTTGATTCAGCTTCCTCGGTGACTTGGCAATATTCTTAAAATTGGCAGTGCTAAGGGATTCCTGTCTAGTTTGAAATGAACAGTAGTTTGATGTTGCCTGACCTTTTTTGCCCTATCCAAACAATATGTTCTACCTTTCAATAGTAATTATCATGTAGTTCCATATATGTTAGGTTAGAATAGTTAAAGGAACTAAATATCTCATTTCACTCTTTCTTTTAATCTCCAAGGTTTGTTATCACCAGTAGAGAAACAGAGGGATATCCATTGCAAGAAATTGTCCAGATTGTTTGCAAATGAGATTGTATGGAGGTGTATGGATTTTTGTGTAATTGCTCATCTACATTTTTCCTGTTCAATTTTATTACTCATGTTTTCTTTGACCTCACTAGCAATATTTTTTTTTCCTATGTAAAGATGAAGGTGCCTGTCTGCTTATAAGGTGTTTATGGAGAGCAGGTAACCGCATATGCCTCGTCTCAAAATGTAGTGTGATGACACATAGGTGTGTTTGAGGCTAGAAACATACTAGGATAATTCTAGAGCGTGTGAAAAAAGTCAAAACTTTAATTACCTTATCACAACTAGCTACAGTTCCGTCAACTAGAAGAAACTATCCCTAAACCATATGTAGTTTTATCTCAAAGGAAGTGCTGAGTGCACAAAGGAAGTGAGTGACAGTCAAGCTAAACCATCAATCTGAGAGCACACTCAATTATTCTACATGCTACTTCATAGTGTCTTAAAAAAAGAATGGTCCCCTAATGGCTATTCAGATCCTCAGATGCTTCCTATCTTGAGCTTGGAAAGCTGAAATAACACCTATTATTATGGACAAAGTTTGGTGTATAATATTTTTCATTATAAGCCTATTATAACTTATCCAAACATTAATAATTTTGGTATAAGTTTTCCCACATTTTGAGTAGTTATTTTATTATAATGCTTCAGTAAAAATGACTCATTCATTTAAAATGCAAATAAATTTAAGAGAAGAAAAACATTTTTCTTTTAAAAATAGTATTACAGTTTGCTTCTTTGAAGTGTTCTAGTGCCTTTGGGCTTAGAATCAGGAGCAGCACATTTGTCAGAGTGTTTTTCTTCTTCCTTCATGAAAAGATAGTTAATTTGGAACAAATTATTAGACCCTGAAAAGCCACAGGTTCACATACAGTGAAATTTGCCATCAAGAAGCCTGCTGTTGAATTTTCTACATGTTCAGGTACAGAGCAAGTTCACAAGTCTCATAGACCTTGGCCTGTGGATGAAGTACAGCATCTGAAACCATGACTTTGGTACTGGGGCAGTAGGACTGAGCTGGGAGGTAGATGTTTCAGCTCTTTCTTGTGATTTGCTAATAATTCTGGATTCATTACCATAAGACATCATATATCTGCTTCAGATGGGGATGATTGAGTATCTTCATAGATACGTGGTCTCTCCTTTCCTCCCCCCTCACATTCCCTGGTAGTTTATGTACACAAAGAATAACTTCATCAGCTGTGCTTTCCATCAGAAGCTCTTGGTCCAGATTGCCAGTTTAACAGAACTAAAATAAAATCTATCGACTTTCAAATTTGGAATTATTTGCTTATTTAAAAGTAGTTTTTCTTTTGTAAACATCGTTTCCATTATCTTCTTTTATTTTAAGAGGTATTTTAACCCCACAGCTGAGATTTCAGACTTTGTGTTAGTATCATGCTGCTAATCCATTAATTGTTCTCATATTTTTATATCTCCTTTATTCAGTGCAGAGCCTAGATGCTGAATTAAAACCAAAGTAGTAATAAAAGCAAATATGATTTATAGTTGAGATGAAAGCTAACTAGAGTTTTTGGATTTGTCACCATTGTCTACATAATTTTACTTAGGAACTTAATATAAGTGCAAGGATGCTGAACGGAAGCTGCAAACAGAGATTGATTTCCTATTTTCCTATTTTCTATGTGCTTGCCTTTGTAGTTGTAGTGAACCATTTAATAATAACTTTTAAAAGAAAGTTAATTATATAAAGCTATACAGTGCCACACGCACATAAATGCATTTAATTGTCAAAATTGCTGAATCTCTCAGGAAGAGCTTTACTATTGTAACTTTCATGCTTCAACCAATTATGTTAGTATCAGACTCTGAAACCAAATGTTACTTCTTTTCCTATGTTTAGATGAGTTTATAGCTAATAACTATTGCTCATTGATATTTTTATTTTTCAATGAGGCTTCTGATGCCCTACAGCAAAAAGTAGACTTCTGAATAGGCTACTTTGCAAATGCAGGGATCTCTCAGGGGAAATGCAGTTGTTGATGTGGCCTTCTAATATGTTCTCAGTCACATGACATTTTCAAAATATGATCAAACACATCATATATGCTAATCTTTCTGTATTTGAAAGTGAAGGCAATCATTTACATGATTATTAATATCTACTATAAGCTGCTAAATAGCATATCCTTTTATATGACAAGTATACTGTTAGCTAACGTGAACGGTGCAATTTCATTGTGGGAGTTAAATGATGAGATGAAATGGTCCATGAATTGGAAATGTGGCTTACAGTTCCTTAGGTATAAACTATATTGTTAATGAAGCAATTTGTTCTGTGTCCACTCACATTTCATTTGCTGCCATCACCAATTAAGAGATGTCATACTAAGGTCATTCCAGATTAACACCTTGTCTTTGCAGAGTTCTCATTAAAATAGAGAGAAGTTCTAATTTCTATCCAAGGTAACATTAATTCAATGGGAGTATAAATATTATGGAGGCAATTTGCAAGAGAAATTAGCATTAGAGGCAATATTCTTTTTTTACTAGAAGAAGCAATTCTTACACAGAAAGTCATCCTCTTGAAAATAGTAGCAAGGGATGTTACTGGAGGAATTGGCTGAGTACCTTGGCCTGGTTAAGGAAGCACGTCTTGCTGTCTGAGCTTTGCACAGATGTGCAGACCCTTAAATAAATTGAACAGAAAATAAGATTTCTTCCTTTGCTGGCTGCCAGTATTACAACTAAACTACAAAGAAAGTAATTTCTCCAACCATGATGCATTTACTTCCTAGTCATCCGCAGAAACTTGTAACATTGAAGAGCTTTGTAATTGACATTTCATTCTAATATATTGACTGCGTTGCCTGAATTCTGACTGGCTGATAAAGCTTACAGAAATCCAGAGCCTCATCCTGTCTTGAAGAATTTCAGTCCAGCCCTGTGACAATCTAAGTGCTTAAGCAGTAAAATAGGAAAGGCAATATTTGGGGATTCTACTTTTCAAAATGCACAAAAACACAGTAACTCAAATAATCAAGTAGTCCCTGTATAAGGCAATTCTTTTCCAACTTGCAAAGCAAAAGTAAAGATTTAAAATAATATACATGACAATTTAAATAAGTAAATGCACAGGCATGAGCTCATTCCAACTATAACTTCACTGAAGTTTCATTTCAGATAAATGTCATCATTATACCATATTTTTTGAAGAAGAAAAAAAATCAGTTATCTTGTCTACAGATTTTCCATTACATCCCAGTTACTTGAAAGAAAATCTGATGCACATCAACTCATTCTTCAGGTCCTAGTTTCTGAATAGATGTGGATAATATTACACAGACTAAGTTATTGATATCCCAGGTCCTCCAGAAATTGTGTCATGTCATGCAACTTGTTCTTTACTGTATTATCATGTTTTCACATGGGCTTCTTTTCTTGAGAATGCATTACTTATATTATGAGCCTTACTTCTTCCTATGTCTCTGAAAAATGTTTTTTTCTTCAGCCTGTTTTTTGCTTTGTAAGTGTATGTCTTTTTTTTCAGAAGTTCAAAAAGAAGCCAGGTATTTATGCAAATGTCAATATTTCTGATGTGTTTAACTTTTTTTTATTTGATTTGTATAAATGTGGGGTGTTGTAGTTTTAGAATTTTTAGAATTTTTTCTTTCCTACCAGCAGCTTCCTACCAGACACCCTTCTTGCCTCAGCTAATCACCCAAATGCCAGCGTAATGGCTAAGAGGG
>VWZG01003991.1:274422-296993 GCA_013396735.1 Grallaria varia
TATATTTAGTAGTTAAGAACTGTTATCTTTCCTTCTACACCTTTTTTTCCAAATTAAAATTTTGTTCTAAATTTAAAAGAGGCATGGTCAATTTTTGAGAAAGTCATTCTAAATTATTTCAGCTTACTCTAAACTAAGACATGGGGTTTGGAGTTATTTCCTTTTTCTTTTCTTTTTTTCCCTATTTTTTTTTTCAGTGTTGCAGAGTATCAAAATTCATGTTAACCTTATCAATAATCAATCAGCTGTTTCGAGTCTGCAAAATGCCTTATTTGAATTTGGTTCCTAACTGCAGAGTTTTCACACATTTGTTTTTTTATTGTTGAGCAAAGAAAGAGAGATCTTAAAGTGGTTTAGTTTCTAAAAGAAGTACCTCAGCGTAGAAAACATCCTGAATGTCTGATTCTCAGATAGATTACTGTGGGGCCGGGGCTTCTCATAGGCTCAATGGGGTTTGCCACAGAGCCCAGAATCCCAAAACTCCAGTGCCAGAGCTTCCTGTTTATGGGAAAAGCTCAGGGATATAGGGTGAACAGAGAGGTGGTTTTGCCATGTCATTCCTTTATTAGGTCTGTGAGAATAAATGTTTCCTAATAAACTAGAGGTGCTCCATGTTGTTTTCCAGCACCGAGGGAAAATAGGCATAAAACTGCCTTTAAATATAATACTCAGCTCCAACAGGTCTATTAAGAAGTCCCTTACCCATCTGTCCTAGTTACAGGGACCTGGACCAATTTATTACTATGTGGGTATAACAAAAACTGTGTATTCTACACCCTCTGTATCATTTCTGATGGACTGTTAATAATGGTTCATTTGCAGCAGCTGCCCAGGGCATACCTGACATTTCAGGATACAAGCTGGGTCTTTAGGAACCCTGGGAGATGGGAGAGTTTTTCTTCGTCTTCACACCCAGTGATTCAGCTGTGATAACTCCCCTCCCATCAGCATCTTCAGACCCAGCCTGAGGGGCATCTCTGCTAATGGGCTGATAGGAACTGACATAACAGGCAAGGACCCAGACCATCAAAGATTCAAAAAATATCCCATGATTCAGAGTTAGTTCACCCATTGTGAAACTCCCTACCCTGGGGGAATTACTGGGCATTCCCACTTGAACCTGAGTATATATAATCTTTGTATTTTGGGACTTCTGGTATTCCTCGTGGGACTGGAAGGAGGACTGGAATCTCAACAAGACTATGACCATTACCTGGACAGAAGTGTGACCATCATCCTCACCAACTGGTTTGCTTTCCTCTAATTTTGCACTCTGGAGACCACATGGTGCTCAGCACAGGGGCTAATGAACACCATTATGTTCTTGTCCCAGGGTGCTGGGTTATACAACTGGTTTTTTGTGGGTTAAAACCAGTTTTCTCTGAATGATTGTGTTTATTGTGATCTTTTTAGTAAATTGTAACTCTAACTTGTAAACTCTCTTGAGCTGGGCTTTTTCTCCTGCCAGTTTACTTTTAGACCAGCAAACCATCCTAAGCCCTAAACTGCATCGAGGAACTGTTTTTGAAGGATGTTAATTCACCAAGACCATAGCAAGGATGGCTGGTTCTGGGGAGCTGATAGTGTAGACAGCCAAAATCCCCTACCTGGGGAAAGTGCCCTTCAGTTTTGTATAATCTGAGCAGATATGCTTAGCCTTAAAGCTTTAGGACTTTGATTCCCATGTGAAGTCACACTTAGAAATTTGTGCAGCAAAATGAGTTTGGTTATTCTGAAAAGATGTTTCTATTATTTTCCCCTTGTGCATAATTTAAAAGTGCATTTTAATCTAAAAAATTATGATCTGTTAATTACTTGTGAGAACATCGTTCTGTCTCTCAGTCCTGTAATTTATGTGTCACCTTGAGCTCTCATTTCCTTAAGGGACATATTATATCTACATTTTGTTAAAAACTTAGTGCATGACAAACAATTTCAGGGGAATACATTGCTGCTGTGTTACATTTGAGCTGCTCAGAGGTAATGGCCCATATGCGTGCCTTATCTTGTGTAACCCTCTTGGGAATCAGAAGTTATTTTGGTGAGCACAGTCTTGTGTGAAACACAGGTAAGTATCTCATATTTATCTTTGACTTTGGAGGGGAAGAAAATGCATACAGACAGTGAATACTTGGTAAAATTTTCCTTGTGTTAGTTTTGTTCATGTGTTTGGTCCCTGTGAACTAGGTCTCTCTATCCATCCATATTAACTTCTCCAGAATCTATTATCCCTCATATTTTCTTCTTTGGAATCCTTTTTTTCCAGAATTAATTTGCTTCTCTTTCAAGACTCTCCATAGCCTTTCTCAGTATTACCTACAAGATACCCAATACTGTTGACCTGTTAACTCACATGTCTAATTTGTTGGCTGTGGTGAAACTCATCATTTTTCATAAATATTTTTTAAAGAGCTTCCTATAAGTATTACCAGTTTTATGTTTTTAAATATTTTTCTTTTTGTCTGCTATAAGTTTTTCAATGGCAAAACACAAAATCTTATTTGAAAAGTTTCTGTGGTGACCACAAAACACTTGACACCAGTTAAGGATCTTTTGAACTAGGATCGTTTATCTACCACGATAGTCATATCTTTTCCTTGTGTCTATCCCTCCAGCTATATTGAATATAGTTATCTAGCCACACGTGACAAACTAGACTGTAAATATTACTGAATGGAGATGGCATTTTTTTGTCCTGTGTTCATGTGAAACGATAAGATTGTCACCGAGCCATGACTTCTTTTATTCTCTTATGCAAATGGAAAAACAGAGTTCTGCAGCAGAACAGACAGCATGTATGGCAATTCTTACTTTCAGAGTCCCAGGACAGGTGCTAATGATCCACTCCTAAAAAGAAACTATTTTAGAAACTAAGCAGATTCTATTTTGCTCACAAGACCCTGCAAAACCCAAAACAGCTGTCTACAAATCCTTAGTGTTGCCTTATGCAGATTAAATATTCTTCCATACAGTAAGAAGGGGAGCTTGGGAAACTGTGTGCAGGAGCTTTAATGAACAATTTCCCCAGAACTTTGGGTGGGAATTGGTGTCCTCAGCTCACTATCGTCTAGAATCCAAGATCAATAATGGATCTTGAAGATAAACCTGGTATGGTTCTTACTATCACTGTGGTTGATTTATGTGGAAATATGTATGCATGGATGCATATGTATATAGACAATATGTACGTGTAAGCATATGCACTGCACATACATGTTTACGGGGCCAGATGGGATCCATACAAGGGTGTTAAGGAAGCTGGCCAAGGTGCTCACCAAGCTACTTTTTGTCATTTACCAGCACTCTTGGCTAACAGAGGAGTCCCAGTTGACTTGAGGCTTGTCAACATGATGACTGTATACAAGAAGGGAAGGAAGGAGGATAAAGGGAACTACAGGCCCATCAGCCTGACTTTGGTGCTGCAGAAGGTCATGTAGCAGATCATCTTGAGTGCCATCCCCCAACACATGCAGGACAACCAGTGGCTCAGGCCCAGTCAGCATTGGTTTATGAAAGGCAGGTCCTGCTTGACCAATCTGATTGACTGCTTTAACAACGTGACCTGCTTAGTGGATGACGGAAAGGCTGTGCATGTTGTCTGCCTGGACTTTACAAAGCCTTTGACACTGTTTCCAACAACATTCTCCTAGAGAAACTGGCTGCTCATGGGTTGGATGAAGTTTACTGGGTTAAAAACTGACTGGATGGCCAGGCCCAGAGTGCAATGGTGGATGAATTTACATCCATCTGGCAGCAGTGGTGTTCCCCAGGGCTCAGTACTGGGGCTGGTCCTGTTTAATAATATCTTTATCAATAATGTGGATGATGGGATTGAGAACATTCTCAGTCAGTTTGAAGAGTACACCAAATTGGGCAGGAGTATTGATCTGCTGGAGGGCAGGAAGGCTCTACAGATGAATCTGGACAGGCTGGATCAATAGGCCAAGGCCAACTGCATGAGGTTGAACAAGGCAAAATGCACTTGGGTCACAACAACCCCATGCGAGGCTACAGGCTGGGGGTAGAGTGGCTGGAAAGTTGCCCAGGGGAAAAGGACCTGGGAGTGCTGGTCTACAGCTGCTGAACATGAGCCAGCAGTGTCCAGGTGTCCAAGAAGGTCAGTGGCATTCTGGCTTGTATCAAAAATAGTGTGGCCTGCAGAACTAAGGCAGTGATCTTTCTTCAGGAAAGAGTTTTCAAGCACTGGAAAGGGTTTGCCATGGAAGTGGTCGAGTCACCACCCCTGGAGGTATTTAAGAGACATTTAGATGTGGCATGAGACGTGGTTTAGGGGTTGATTTGGATAATTGGGCTTAATGATCTTAGTGGTCTCCTCTGATGTAAATTGCTCTGATTCTATGGTCTGCTACTCTGTCTTTTATGGTGTGATCTTTCATTTCTGTGCTCCGGGATACTGAATTAAAATGTGGAAAATATAAATGTTCTGGAAAATTATCAAACCTACTAAATATAAATCAGTTTCAAACCAGCTGCTTTCCCTCTCAAGGAAAAAAAGCCAACAAAATTCATCATAAAAATCAGTAGTGCACTCCTGACTTTCCTTTAAAATTGTCATATTCTAGATATTGCTGCTTCTGAAGCTCGGATTTAGTTTGTTCATGTTCAAAGTTTCATTCTAGAAGTTTCTTTCCATATAATGCAATAATAAGAATTAATAATAATAATATTAACAACATTGCATCAGATGGAAAGACACGTAAACCTTTACATAAGGTCCTGAAAGTGAAGCAGTATCAAAGAAAATAATTTGCTGCTACAGTAGGAAACTGTCAACTTTCACACAAAAAGTCATTAACTATTTTCTCTTTTGAATTATAATTTTGGCACTTTCATATAACACCAAGGTAATAGATTTTCATTATATTCAGAGTGCAAAAACACTGGCTGTGGAAAAAGCAACAGGACTCAGATTAATAGGAGCCGACAAGCTGACCAAAGAGGAAGTGGCAGGATGGCTGGCACCATGGCTCAGTGGTTGTGACAGGCAATTAGTGAACAGAGCAGAACAGATGTAACAGGAGGCAGCAACAATTTACTGAAGTATTAGCTCGCTCGCTCTGCAGTACAGGGAACTGATAATACTTGCTCATACAAATAAATACAAATATGATCTTGAGAGGGGAAGAGAGACAGCGTGCACAGTCACCTTAGAGGACTGAAAAAACCCATGAAACAATAACAAGAACAAAACCCCAAACCCCCCCAAAAAATCCCAACACTGAAAACCCAAAAAACAAGCCTTGGTAGATTTAAGGGAAAACAAAACGAAACGATCTTTTGGAATTTTGAAGTTGAGATAGAGATTCTTGGCTTATTACTGGATTGTAACAAGCTTTTTTAGAAAAAGCTTGCTATAGAGAACTTGTAATAGCATGTTCATGTTTCACAGCACTTAGAGAGGAGGCATAATGCTCATTTTCTTTCTCCCCTGTTGTTCTGGGACAGACTTACATTACTGCAGCTCCTTGATGTTGCTGTTGATTCGGTGCGCTGATGTGGAGAGAGGAGACTATGTCCTTACTTAGGTGGTCAGATGACAGAATAACAATCATGTGAGAGGTTTTTGTGGTTACAAGTGTTGCTTCATGTTTTTTAAAACCTAGTCACAAAATGCGTGCCTTGCTTTTAAAGACTATTTCTTAAAAACATAGATCTCACAGCGTGCTAAATTAAATTATTTTAACTTGGAGAACGCAGGAGTTATGGTTCCTGAAGGATCTGGATGGATGTCTTCAGTCTTAGAGGATGAAACTGTCAATATGCACTGGGGAATTGACACCGGATGAGTTACTATTTTCTATTATATTAAGAATGGTTATGATTTTTCAAAGAGTAGCCGTCAAACTATATATTGTGATTAACAGTAGAGAGCAAAATACCTTCATTCTGTAAACTGACATAAATTTTGTATGTTATATAGCATACATTTTGTTTAGAACTGAAAAAGAAAATGGTCAGTCTTATGTGTACAGTCCATAGAATCACTATTGACATCTTGTATTGGCAGTATCAATGACCTTAAATATTATGTGCAATATAAGAAAGACATTAAGCCATTAGAGAGCACCCAAAGGATGGAAATGAAGGTGGTGAAGAACCTTGAGGGGAAGTCATCGGGAGTGGCTGTGTCTGTTCAGCCTGGAGGAGACTGAGGGGAAACCTCACTGCAGTTACAACTTCCTCATGAAGGCAAGAGGAGGGGCAGGCACTGATCTCTTCTCTGTGGTGACCAGTGACAGGACACAAAGTAATGGCCTGAAGTTGTGTCAGAGGAGGCTTAGGTTGGATATTAGGAAAAGATTCTTCACCCAGAGAGTAGATGGGCACTAGAACAGGCTCCTCAGGGAAGCACCAAACCTGACAGGGTTCAAGAAGTGTTTGGATGATACTCTTAGGCACATAGTGTGACTCTTGCGGATGGTCTTGTGGAGGGCCAGGAGTTGGACTCGATCCTTGTGGGTCCTTTCCAACTCAGCATATTCTGTGATTTTGTGTACACAGTAATTTGCTTCATTCCCACAAAGACAGGGCATTCACTTACACAGTATTACAAATTAGACCAGTTGAACGTATGAGAAGGTTTGCCTTCTGTTCTGAGTAAGGACAGGACCTTAAGAGCCAGTTGCCTACCAGAAGATGGGGAATACTTTTTATGGGACAAGATCAAAAATAGTAATGTTTTTGCTATAGTCGTTCTTCTCATGCTGAAGGAGCATGTTTTACAATAATGACGGCATTGTTCACTGTGGTCATGCCACTTTCGTACTGCAAGGACTTATGGAGGGGAAAGTTGCTCCAAGAGCCAAGGGATCTCCACTGCCTGCCTGTAGATCCAGCTGGCTGCAGTGGAGGTACAAATGATTTCTGGTAATTACTTGCTGTTTTTTGGACTACTTCTCATGGAGAAGAGCCTTCTCTATAATCTTTTTAGCTCCCTCATTTAAATACTGGTGCTTGAGTGCAAAGAAAGCAAAGTACGCTTAGCATGCATCCTGTTTATTCTGCTTGTTTCCGTTAAATGTGCTGTCTCTTATGAGGAAAAGAGGTTAAGTCAGAACCAGACAATACTGTTTAACTCAGTGGAAACAGCCATGTGTGAATACTTTAGAAATATATGATTTTAACATTGTTTTATTCAAGATACAAATTCACTCATATAAAATAACCAGAAAGTTTTCAACTAAACTGCAACAGGATTAAGCTCTGAAGATTCTCCTAAAAATTGAAAGAATCATATTAATTCATGTAAATGTCTTGGTTTTTAGTGATTTTTGGGTTTTAGGGTTTTTTGTTTGTTTGGATTTTTTCTAACAAAGTATGCATGCAAAAAAAAAAAACAGTGTTTGTGAGAATGGAATGTTATCCACTTAGTGTGTAGCTAATTCATTTCATACTTGCAAACTGAGAAAAGAATAGGGAAGTGAGGGACATCCTAGCAAATGACTTAATGAGAAGCTGGCAACATCAACACTGCAGAAAACAATTTAAGGAAATGGGTAAAAAATAGAATACAGAGACAGTTTTTAAAAGGAGGCTGGATGACTAGCTAGTTGTAAGCCCTATAGTTAGGTTCCACAAAACTCTTAATTGTAAAGAACTTGCATACCTGGTATTTTGAGAAGCTGAGAATACTTCAGTGTATTTAATGGGCCTTTTGATATTCATCAAGGAGAACATCAGTTGTGTAAGTGCCCTTTCCTTGTCTCTCAAAATTTGGCTCAGGCTTTTGCTCAGAGCTAACCTAAGGGATGGCCGTTTTTGGTACAGGAGATAACTGGAGAAGAAAGCAGAATTATGGCTGGAAAAAGAACTCTAAGTGAAGGCTTGAGTTCTTCAGACATAATAATTTTATAACTGTAGGTAGAAGCTACTAGAAGCTACTTCTCTACCCAACTGTATGGTTTTGTATAGTTGGTTTAATTCTTGTAGCTGTTACAATGTGGGGTGTACTTGTTGGATCAGGTAGCATAGGTAGCAATGTTCTCTCTTCAATTCGAAGTTCAAATCATCATTGAAAGTTGCAGGGCTTTAGAAGGAGAAGTAGATGAGGATATTATTTTTCTTTCATATAAGCCAATTATTTGAAAAGCATGGTCATAGCCTTATTTTTCCCTGCCTAACTGCAGTTCTTATGTTCAGTTTTCCAATCTGCTCTTCCAATTAGGTTTATTCTGCTGAGCTTTGTCTCATTTCGTTGCCAGGGCCACATTTATCTGTCTCCTGAATCTTCTGCCTAACTGTATGCCCACTGTTTTGAAGCCTATCAAGATGAGTGTTTCCCTCTTTCTATTTCCAGCTATTGTCTTAAAGAGCTCTGTTTGCCTCCTGATAAGAAGGCTTGGTCTTGTGGCAACTCTGTGCCTGTGGCAGACTACAGCAGTCACAATTGACTTATGGCACAATAGCACTTGGTGACTGGAATTGTATTGTAAAAGCAAGAACAGAAGCAAGGAACAGTAGCCTGGCACTTGAAATAGCAGGAATGACCAATAAAGAGTCATGGAGAGGATTCACAGAAGCGAATAGTGAAACAAGGCAACTGTGTAGGGAAATCCATTTGTGGTGGATAATCATCATATAAAATGAGGACAGAAAAGGATTCTCAAATCCTTGAGTCTGTGGGACAGAATAGTAAGTGGCAGAATCAATTCTGGAATATTGTGCTGCTGTCCAAAGGAGCTGAATAACTTATCTGAATAAAATTCTTATGCCAGAAACTTCAAGGTAGTTTGGTTCAGGAGGCTGGATCTTTGCTCCTCCTTTCTGCTCATCCTCTCTGATCCACATTAAAGCTTTAGATAATAGCCTTGTTCCTTTTCATCAATACAAAGGCTGTCCAAGCACCCAGCTTCACTTGGGTACTTGCCCTTCATGGACTGGTACCCAGCTCTGGAACATGCATTGCTACAAACACGTGTCATGGCTGTTCGTAGATAGATTAAACTGTTTATCTTGTTCCACTTTCTTCCTAACTACATGTCCAAGACCAGTTGCAGTTAGTCTTTTGGAATTTCTAATTTAATTGTGGTCCTCTGAGTGTGGTAGTTTTAAATTTTAGGCTTTGGCTAGGTTTGTTGTTTCTTAGGCCTTCCTGGGAAACGAGTCAGGTGACATACATTGACAAATCAGAGGGATTCCCTACTATCTCACATCACGTGGGATATAAGGGTGAGGGAGGAAGTTCTGGGACCCACTCTCTTTGGGCACTCTTCCTTCCATCAGCCTCTTCAGTGCAGTCTCTTCTCCGGCTGGGTCAGTCTCTCGTCAGGCAGGTGGTGTGGGAGACGGGGCTGGACGCTTCTGTGTTTGGGTAATACAGTGCCTTATCTATTTTCCTTGGGTGTATATATAGTACCTATATAGCACCATTTGAGTTACCTCTCTTTCCCTGTATTTGCCTGATATTTGTGTTGTATGCATACAGTACTAAATTCTCCTTTCCTCCTCTGTAAATAAAAATATATATATCTCTGTTCCCCTCATGGTCTGAAGCTTTTAAGTTTTCTCTCCTTCCCATCAGCTTTTTTGCCATTTTTCTCCCCTTTGGGGTGGCCTTTGCGGGGGGAGGCCTGTGCTGGTCCTGGGAAGCCTTGCACAGTGTTGTTTTGGTTTTGCCCAGGGTCAAACTTCCACACTGAATCACAGCTTATTCTTATAGACACCAAAAATATGGACAAAAATGACAGTTCTATTTTTGGAAATATCTTGTTCCTTAACTTAATGTATTAGAAGTATTACAAAAATCAGTGCTTGTGGCCTGTGGTATTTTAACAAGGTTAGACTAGGAGTCCTTTTTTCTGTGCCAGACTTCTGAAACAAATATTTTCAGAGGTCACAGACCTCAGAGACTCATCTAGAATTGCTGAGCAGAAAGATTTTTCGTTATCTATGAAAGACATTGAATTTATCATCTAGGATGTAGCTTGATAACACAGCAAGAATATGATTCGTATTTGTGAAAGAACTCTCAGAATTGCTACCTGGTAGATTTTTTTTTTTTTTCCCAAGTGATTTTATAGTTTGTGATCATGGAACGATCACTTGACACTAATTAAAAAGAACACTGAATAACCAACAATACTGAGGGAGACAAGAACAAAAGGCATATGGTGGTGCTTTGTGGGAAGCTGTTCAGTCCAGCCCTGGAGTAACTCAAACCTTATTCTTAGATTTCCAATTTCTGTAAATCTGGCATTAAGATTCAAGTCAGTGTCTGCAGATGCAGCACATGTGTCCCAGTTTGTGTTTTGTCTGCCATATCTACATATTCCATTTCCTTCTCAGTGCCTTCAGGGGTATCAAGGGGCCACCGTCAGACAGAGGAGATCACTAGAGGTCTTTTCTTGGAAGCCTGGAACATGATATGTGCTTCCTGCAAACAGCTTGAATTAAGATTGAAATATTTTTGCCCAGAAAAACACGGTGGTTGCGTAGAGTCAGATCTACTTCACACTTCTGTCAGCACTTCGAGGGCTTCCATACTGGGGGGTCCATATGTTTCAGTCTGAGCTATATAAACTTATAAAACAACATTAGCCCACTAGGTACTTGCTCTCCCTGAAGTCTTCACAAGATCATTCTAAGAATAAATTTTCTAAGTCTGGACTAATCTCCATCTTAGCTCAACTTCATCTACTTAGCACTTCAATAACTGGCTAGTATCTGTTTAATAGATGTCAATTGTTTTGAAATTCTGTTTATATGACAAAACCTACATTTAGTTCACAGCAGTCAGTAAAGGCCTTTAAAAACCCTTTCCTAGGAGCTTCTCTGCATTCTGATGGAAGGTTATTTTGTTTTATCTGATCTACAGATTTTTTTTTTCTTTTTATATGTGTCTCAGGGACTTTCTGGGGCAAGCTTGTCTGACAGGCTGCAGAGGCAGACTCTCATGAGTATCACCCAAATGGAAAAAGAGTTACAAATTAAATTGTCATTTATTTGTCATCAATTTAGCTGTCAGAAAGAAATTATTTTAATTTGACAATCATGCTGAATAGACATGCAGTTCTTGTACTGGTAAGAGTACTAGACTTACCCTATTAAGTCTTGACGTTCTGAAGTACAAAATTTTTACACTCTACTATATTTTCAAGGGACACTGCATCAGCTATTGCTTCCCATTTGTACTGTCAAAAAAAGAACAAATACTCCACCAAACAAATAGCACTGTCACAGAAATGCTAATATACATGATGTTAATCTTTGCATAGTGCCTTTGACACTGAAAAAGAGCATCATAGAACAGGAATGAACATACAGACACACACATACACATTTTTGTGAATTAGATCTAATGCCGTTTGGACTGAAACCAGATTAGAATTCATATAAAAAATTAGGTTTCTATAGACGAAGGGAAGAGAGGGAGAAAGAGACAATCCCACACAACCCTGGGCCTGTCTGTCTTAAATATCTGCATATAGACTCTTCTGAGTTAATTCTCTTTTCCAATTGAGTATAGAGGAAGCCTAGGCAATCAGCTTTAAGCCAAATACCTGAATTTAGATAAGATGAATTCCACACCTAACTTTTTTTTTTTACTTTTTCCTAAAAACATGTGCCTCAAAGTCAGAATGGCTGTACTGGTGTCCCAGCATAGGTCTATGGATGGTTTGGGTTGAAAGAGACTTTTAAAGGTCATCTGGTCCAACTTAACTGCAATGATCAGGGACATCTTTAAATATGTCAGGTTGCTCAGAACCCCATCTAATCTGACCTTGAATGTTTCCAGGAATGAGGCATCCACCACCTCTCCAGGTGACCTGTTCCAGTGTTTTACCATCCTCGTTGTTAAAAATCTTTTCATGTATATAGTCTAAACTTAGCCTCTTTAATTTCAAAGCCGTTCCCTCTTGTCCTATCACTATATACCCTTGTTAAAAGTCCCTCTCCAACTTTCTCGTAGCCACCTTCATGTACAGGAGGAGACCTCTAAGGTCTCCTGGATGCCTTATCTTCCTTCTCCAGGCTGAACACTCCCCACTCTCACTGCCTGTCTTCATAGGAGAGGTACTCCAACTCCCTGATCATCTTTGTGGCCCTCTGGACTCACTCCAAAATGCATATACGATCAGGGAAACAACCCTGACATTCCCGGAACATTTAGTCTAATTCCTGGTTTGGGATCTGTGGGTTCCTAGCACATCCTGGTTTCAGATAGTGTAAGTGATCTGATTGTTGTTCCCCAGAAAAAGATTGAGCATTTCAGGTGCCAGTTTTCTTTATGGCTGTTGATGATACAAGGGCAGCTCATGTAAATGAAAAACACTGCTTAAGAAAGTATTTACTGCAAAAATAAGGGTGTTTTTAGCTCAGGGAAGGTAAATCTAGATTGTGATCTCCATGTAAAATCTGATCAGAGACAAGCTAGTGTTAACCTCAGACCACTATCTGAGATAAACCTCAAGAAGGACACACAAAGCTGACCTTCACTGGTTACATCAAGGCATGGATATAGATTACTATCTCATTGTTTGAGATATCGTTGTGTTTGTTCTAGTCAAAACAATAAATTTCTGCCCTTGATTTACCCTTACTTCAGTGGTACAATATGGCTGCTGATTTCCTTTTCAGAGGGGACAGCTTTTCTGTGCAAAAGACTATGTTTTTCTGCTATGATTTGTATAGGAAAACAGTGTCTTCTTGGAAGGTTTGCTGTTATGGACCTGATGTGCTAAATTTATATTAAAAATTACTGTACCTTTCAAGTTAGTAGAATCTCTTCCACAAGCTTCATTTCATGCTAATTTGTTCACATGTTAAGTGGCAGATTTTTAAGCTTGCTGTTTCCTGATAGAAAGCAATGCTGTGGTTGCCAGGTACAAAGGTGCTTTGAAAGTTATATTGCCTCATTTCAGTGATTGAATAACAGGGTCGCAGCTACCTGAGGGAATGTGTTTTGCCTCTTTTTCTAGAGGTTACATTCCCCAATTATAAGAGCTCTGTCCTTCATTTAGAGAGACAACGGTGGAATGAGGTACTCTGCAGGATATTTATAACTGTCTGTTCTCAGCCTGCTGCATTGTGGCTAGTTAGAAGAGTAACATATGGCACTGTAGAGAAAATAATTATTATTCTTTGATAATTTACTTAGAAGCAGTTATTCTAGATGACTTTCATGACAGACTCTTAAAAAGGTGTAAAGTTATTGACGCAATAATGTAATAAAGGCATATATTTTCTCACAGTTTTCAGCACACTTAATACTCTTTAATGTGTTTTTAAACTTCCAGACACTTATCTATCTTCATAAAAATCTCAAAGGAAATCACTTTGATCTATATTCAGATTAGTTGCTATTTAGATTAATTTATTGTGGACCAAAGTTCAAGAGAAGGCTGACTGTTTCAGACTAACATCTACCTAGGGTTATGAATTTGGGGTTCCAATACAGTGTCTTAGTTTAGAGCAAGCCAAAACAATTTGGAATACCTTTCTCAAGAAAAGATCATGCCTCTTTTAAATTTAGAACAAAATTTTAATTTGAAGGAAAAAATGTAGAAGGAGAGATAACAGTTCTTAACTACTAAATACGGTTATATATGCATATATGTATAGGTGAACCACCAGAACAGATAACAATTATATAACCGAAAACCTTTGAACAATGAGTCCGTGGAGATACGGGGTGGGCAGTTGGCTCATCTCCCGCAGGCAGCCAGTAGCAGGCAGCGTGGTCCCTTTGTCATCCAGCCGGCCGGCTCTGGCCCCGGGGCGGGAAGGTGGTGAGCAGAGGGGTCAGGGATCTCTCTCGCTGTTGCCTTGGTGTCTCAGCTCGAAAAAAAAATGGCAGTAAGTCCAAAGCAGTGAAGATTAGATTGTATATCCCAGTGGAGCCCTGGGCCCAATGGCCTAGGAGCAGGAAAGCAGGAAAGCTGGAACTCGCAGCAGAAAGAGCAGCAGCCCCGTGCGCCGGTTCCGTCTCCTCCGCCTCCGCCGAAGAAGTGAAGTGAAGGGAAAAAACCACTCCCCAGACAAAAAACAAAAGAACTGTCCTTAGGGCCATCAAGGTGGAATTTGGATAGTTAGCTAGGCGGAGGCAGTGTCAACCCCCCAAAGGTCGTGTTAACAGGAGAGGAAAGAAAAAAAAATCCTAACAAAATCTGAAACTATAACATACAGTCATTCAAGAGAAGTGGTCATAGAAACTGTTAGAGAGCATTAGCGAAAATATTGGCCTTTTGTGGCACAGTTTTATTAGAAAAAGAAACCCAGTCTAGATCAAAACCAAATCTTTCTTTCTAGTTTTTTTTAATAAATCCTATCTAGAACATTGTGGATTTTGTTTCATTGGAACATTATCCCCACTCGTATGAAAGATGCTATATTTATTTAGGAAATTTGTATTTGGACACAGGCTGCAGTATATCTTTTACCATGCTACTTCACAACCAGTCCTGAGTTTGTAAAGAGAAAAAGAGGAAGTTGACTGCTAATTTTTCAGCTTTGCAGGCAAGAAAAAAAAAAAAGGAAAATTTCCTTAGTGCCATGGAAGAGACTATAATAGCTCCTCAGGCTATAGATTTAAGTTGTGATAGCACAGGGGCTGTAGTGTTGCTCTGGGACTTGCTATTGAACTGGGGGCTGAAATTCATGCTATGCTTTTTCAAGCATAATTACCTGGTCTTTAAGTAACTGCAGTGAATTTTGCCCCTGAGGAGGATCATTATCCTGAATGACTCCATTTGACTTTTGATCCATGCTAGAACTAAGAAAGAGCATACGAGAAAAAGTTCATTTTTTTGCCCTCATAAATTTAATTTCTTATGTTTGTGGCTAGTTTATTAGAAGTACAGTGAGACACTGTCATACAATACTCTCCTTTTCACAAACATATGAAAGGCAAGAACCTATACGTCACATTTCAGGAGTAAAGAACTACACATCTTCCAGTTAGTCAAAGACGGAGATAATTCAGAGTTAGAAGGGTATCTATTGGCCTTCTGAATGAGGGAAATGCAATTGTTTTTCATTTACCTATCACCTCAATCAGTGGATCTGTAGAGCTGTGCCCAAAATATTGCTCAAAGGTAAAGAAAGAGCATATTTTATTGTCCGGGTTCTGGACAAGGGAGGGTTAATTTTTGCAGTAGCCAGGAAGGGGCATGGCCAGGACAGGAAGACTATTCTATACCATCTCCTGCATTGCTGGGGGCTGCATGGGGGAGTCTCTTCTGGGGAGAAGGGGTCCTCAATTGGTGTAGTGTGGCAGAGGGAGCAGTTGGTTATTGTTGTTTCTGTGTGAATTGTTCGCTACCTTCTTGTACCCTCTGTCATTAGTATTATTGCTGTTACAGTTTGTTTTCTTATCTCAGTGCTGTTTCCAGTACATTGTTCTTATCTCAACCTGCGATCTTTTCCTTTTGTGCCTCCAAATATCCTCTCTGTGCTGCTGGAAGGGAGAGGGAATGGAAGGAGTGAGCTAGTGGCACATGATTTCAGTGGGTGCACTAAATTGGAGAATACCATTCCTAAACTACAACATTGATATAATAATAAACTAATAGTATAAATGAAATCTTTTGCTACAGAAAGGAAATAGCAATAATAGAGCTAAATCTGTTATGCATGTGCTTCAATTCTTCAGCTTTTCCTGGTGTAATGCTCATATTTCTCATGTGCCTATAGATCCTAAGGTAGATGGTTTCATCCTAGTAGGAGGTGTTAAAGCAATTTTTGAGCATCTGTAGTTCTTTGATGGGTGAAATATGATGTTCATGTTTATAGTTTTCTTTGCCGTCAGCCTAGATTCCATGTAGGGGTGGATTTTTTTATTGTTGTTGTTTTAACATTTTGTTAAGATACTTTTATGTAATTTTATTTTTCATTGTTTTGAAGTCTTGCATTTGAAAACTCATCTGAGTTTGCTCTATATGGTCTTTTATGCACACTAGATACCATTTCTTTGCTTCCTTTATTAGCTCTAAACCCAGTTTTGTTCACCACCAGGTCTGCATTTCTTTACCTGATCACTGGTGAGTGCTTTATATGTGTGAGTTTTCCCATGGCAAGTCTGTGCCTTATCTTTGATCAACCCATGCCTGTTCTTCCCTATTCCACATTTCTGCCTCCCCTTCTCAAGAATTCTGTTGTTGTACCAGCCTTATCTTTCTCTACATTAGATTGTTATAGAGCTGTAAATATCTTATTCTACATAAAATAATGTCTTACTATTTCTAGATATATAAAATTATGAGTTTTAAACTACACTACGTTAGATGAAAGTAAATTAGCTGTGGACTCCTGGTTGATTAAAGAAACTGCTGTCACCTAAATCGTCAGACAGAGGAGCAGACAGGCCAAGAATAGTTCAGACATAGAATACCTGACAAACATCAGTCATGAGGCCTCACAAACTCAGTAGAAAGCTTACAATCTGTTACTAGCAGTGGCAATACCATACTAGAAGGCCCATCAGTTTCGCTAGTGTCAGTCACACAACCGAAACCCTGTACTGGTGTTTCTGCCGCTCCAAGACCTAAGCACGAATCCAACCATCTGGGTGCCTTTAGTTCCCAGGTGACCTTCCTGCAGGACCCCCACCAAGCAGATGGCAGGCTGCGCTTCAGACATTTCTGTGGTAGTTCTCTGGATAACCTCTTCTGGCCTCGTTTCCTTGGGAACAAGCTACCTGAAGTCGTGGTCCCACAGCCCTATTAATATTTCATTTACAATAGTGTGAAGATGGGTTGTATGCAATATGAATTAAAAAAATGCATTTCGATAAATCCAGGTGATAAGTCACTGAAGACAGTTAATAGACCACTCATGGAAAAGGAAGGCAAAAGCTATATATGGATAAAAATATTAGAAGGTTATTTACCCTTTTTTTCCTCTAAACTGCAACTATAGTTGTTTTCAAAACTATATACTTAATGACAATTAAGTTTTCATATATAAGCATTTAAATTCCAGGAAATATCACAGAGAAAATTGCTCCAAAACTCTGCAAATGTGCAAACCAAAACTTTTTATGTCGCCTTATGGTACTTGCTATATTCAGTAGGCAACTTCTATTAAATCACTTTTTGGAATAAAATAAGGTGATCTTCTTGTCTTTATGGAATGCAGGTATTGAAACATCGTGGCAACATTTGCCTAATCTTTTTCTGAAAAATAACAAAGCTGTTCTCTTGAAATCGTCTTTCTCATAATATTGATAGTAATAATGGCAGAAATTCTGATAATAATGATGCTTTCAGCAAAAGATTTTATTTTGGCAAAGATATATGGAATGCAATGGAAAATCTGGTTTTAAAATCGAAGTCATAAGGCAGTGTTAACTCTAGAAATTGCTCCATTCTCTATATGTAATAGGTGTTACCATGTTTTGCTTTCTAACATCGAATTAAAAACTTTGTCCTTTTTTAAAAGGAAGGACCATGAATGTAAAGCTATAATTAAATAATTACGAAAACAGAACATAAATTTTAAGTAAAATGTAATCTGTAATCTAGTTTTTTCAGAGACAACTCCATCTGCCACTGAATGTTTTAGAACTTGCTTCCCTGGAGCGCATTATTCTTCCCACCTTAGGCTGTCCAGTTGCTCTTTAGAAAACTCAGCAGTTGGTATGACGATTTCTTTTAGACTTTAGGCTATGAAAAATCATTTCTGGTTAAATGGACTTGAGAAAAGAATTGCAGCTGATTATGCAATAAAGGTACGTCAAAATGGACACATTTTCAACTCCTCCGTGTCCGTGTAATCTCTGGATTGTTAAGGTATCCTCATACTAGTATCTCTCAAATAACTTTACCTTTCTCCTGTGTTACTTAATGTACAAGTATTTTGAGATATTATGATAATTATCATAATTCTATATCTTCATTCTTTGACTCATGTCTAATTTGCATTCATGAATATAATTCTTTTTAATGTGACTGGTAATATATTCTGGCAAGCACTTATATTTTTTTAACTAGTCAAAACAGGAAGGAGAGCTGTACCTTAGACTTCTCCATTTTGTATAGCAAGAAGATGTAGGTGCTCCACAAAATATCATTCGGTCAACAAGAAAAGAGGAAGTGGAACCAAAAGGCTAATCACTAAGCAATGATAGAATTTCCTTGCAATGTATTAGATTTTCTCTTTTGAACAGCAGCATATTATTCATAAATGTGTTCATACATTGTATTCCATTGCTATACTTAAATATAAGAGTCCTACTAGACAAGTTGCTACAAAAAAGTGCTACATCTGGATACAGTTTTAATACAGGTACAATCTTGGTTATTAAGTCTCATTATATAGGGAATCTGTGTATCTAAATTTTCCTGAAATTTAAAACCAAGTTAGGTACGTAACAAAGGAAGTATCTAAGGAATGGACCTGAACAGTCCCAATAATTGGTGTCATGCCTTAGAACAATATTAAAAGTAATTTCTCTATTCTTCCTGCATCATTACACTATTTCCTGTCACAGAAATATGTTGAACCATCTACATTATATTTTTACAATTCCTTCATGTTGAGCATCAGATCAAAAAAATAACACTTTTTAAATATAACTTCTTATGTCTTGTGTGCATTCACATATTATTGTCATTCATATAGGGAACTTTTGGTAATTACCAAAGGATGTGAGAGTCCCTGTATACCACAAAGACTGACTTTCAGGTATTATAGTCTGGTGCAACTTGTCTAATTTTTCTTCATATAGTACTTCAGAGTCGTATTTTTATGTGCTATTTTCCTACTTATTTCTAAGGTTTAAAAATTATTTCAGAAGTTTGCAAATCTCAGCATCTAGTTTGCCAGAAAAACCATACAAAAGTCAAAACACAAATAATATGTGAGAAATTTAATATGAAATATTTCAAGATTGAAAGAAACCAGAAAACAAAGGAAACTGTGGTTTTTAAAAGTGCATTTAACTTTTGCTATTCATACACATGTTGCCTATGAGTTCAAAATTCTTAGAAAGACTGCAGTTCATCATCAGATAGAGCATTTCAAAAGCATCTGTAATATCTGTGAAATTCCCACAGTGCAACTCTGTTATTAATAGGTACCTGTCTTACCTAAGAAATATATCAATTTACATGGTTGACAGCTGCCTATGTCCTTTTTGCATAGGCAAGCTGCTTTGTGTGCCCATCTTTGCTCATAGAGAGGCAAAGATGGAGTTATTGTCCATTTCTTAGGTGAATGGTAGGTTTGCCTGAACTAGGGAATAGTTCTGTTTCTCTGAGAGATGTCAGACATAATTGGTAGCATGTCCTCTGCAATGTATGGATAGGGAGAGGAAAATAATATTTTTGGCAGATCTATATATGTTTTGCCATAGATTATCATTGCTGGAATTGCACAAAACATTTTCTGTTTTTATTCTTCTGACAACTTCAACAGTATATTTTTTCCATCCAGCTGAACTAGGGGTTTTTCCATTTGTGTCACTGCATTGTATGGGTCCGCTGTCCTTCAGATCTTCTTCTGGTTGTTCATGTTGCTTTTTTACTGCACATAATGCATGCCAGTGGCAACACGAACATTTCAACAGCCGTCCACTCAGATAAACTTTTGTCTGTGTTCATTATTACTGTTGCTGGCAAACTAAGCTCTGTCTGTAGGCAAGCGTAGTCCAGCTGTAAATACATTTTTAAAACTACAGGCATGTGTCATGATACTGAAGCAGCAGGTATCACACTAATTTCCCATTTGCTTTGTCAATATTGAAACATGTTTTTAACTTATTTATTTTCATGGGTCACACAGATGCAACCTTATCTATTGCTTTGTATGCATCATATTCATGATGTTGCTTTCCTCTAAAGAAGAAAAGATGCAATAACAATAATACTGGCACGTAGAAATCTGAAAATAATGAGATTTAAGATAAACAGTCTCTCCTTGGAGGAAAAGATAGCATAGCAACCTGCTGTTACAGGGATATTGTGGCCCTTTAGAAGTATTTTGAATATTTAGCAGTTAAAAACCCCCCAAACAAGCAAAAAAACCCCAAAAAACCCAACAAACTGAAAAAGGGGAAGGTCTTTCTCACATAACAGATTCACATTTCTCACATTCGATATTCACTAAAACCTTCACCCTGTACAATCCTTTTATAATAACTGAAATTCCAAGTGAAGAGAGTAAAGCAAGAGTTAACTTCATTATTACCCATTCTGCTATATAGCCTGTTTGTGACAAAACCCAAACTAGTGAGTAAACTAGATCTTTCTGACATGCTGGTTTTAGTCCTAATGGGACAATCTTGACACGACTTGTCTTACAGTCATATTCCTGTATCCAAAACCAGGCAATGATTCTGTATAAACTAGGTGCTACCTCTGCCCTTTCCAACAGAGGAGAGATATTTTGTCTCTTGCAAGTTGTCTGCAAAGGCAAGCTTAATATGTTTTGTAATTCTCCTTATGGAGAGAATGCAATATTTTATATTGACAAAATGTACTCCAGGGCAAGGGCTGATCATAGCCACACAATTAAGAGCAAGACATTCAAACTGCACAGGGCTGCTTGCCTATCCATGGCACCGGGTGACAAGGGTGGCTCCCTGCTCAGCAGCTGCTTTGAACACAATGTTTAGGCTGCTGCACTGAAATACAGATTTTCTGAAACCCCAGGCAATATCTCCTTCACCTGTGTAATAAGATTAGCAGAGCTACTTGAAGGACAGAAAAGCCTTGCCAGTCAAGTGGAGATTAACATCAGTTACACTGGCAAACACTTTGGCAAACTTTTTCTGAAAGATGAACAAGATATACACAGCAATAGAAGCAGATCAAATTCTTTAGTATCCGTAAGTTCTTGATTTTCACTGGGCTTGTTCAGTCAATAAGAAATGCTATTCACAAAAACCGGTTGAACTTTGGCAATTAATGAATAATTAATATTTAAACGTAGTTGAACTTGAAAATTTAAGTCAAGAGAAACTACTCCAAAATGCCTCAGTTATCAAGCAAAGTAAATAGAAAACTGTTCTCCTAAACTATTTCTGCCGTAAGCCTGCAAGAGAAAACTCACAAAACCACAATGCATACCTTCCCTGTACTGGAAGATGAAATATATTGGAAGATTACAAATAAAATCAAGATACAATAGGTACAATTATGAATAAACATAACAAAGCAATTTCAGTATAACACTAAGTGACATCAGCTGCACTTGTTTCATGAATAGCAGAATATGGTTTATGCTAGCATGAAAAGTAAAAAAACCTAAAAGAGAGCAGAAATATGTTGCTTTTATGAATGTCTTGAAGAAATTTGCTCTTATTATGTCAGCATGAGTTTACTGATTTTACCTGGAATGTCAAGAGACTTTAAAAACAAGGAAAATATGGTGAGTTATGGTCAAAAGTTCTATGGTGAATTCAGGGGCTTCTGGTCCGTCAGTACTTTTTCCACTTAGACTTGTATTAAGTACAGACAAACACTGTGAGCTTTCTCTATCAGGTTCTCCTAGTTCAGGTCAATAGTGACCTGCAATGCACTTTCCCTGACCAGAGTTTCTCCTGAGTAAAGCTTGCCAATCACACAAAATTACTTAGAGCTTTTGGGATCTGGACATATATATAGACAAGGGAATTAATGGATACTACTACTAAACTAATTTAATGTGTACCATAAATCAGAAGTGAAAGTTAGTCCCCTGGGGGGGAAAAAAGGACCTAGTGTATTAAAACACTTGGACACCTTTTATCTTCATTGTTCATAACGTGAAGTATTTTCTAAACACCTTTAAACTGGAACTGAAAGATATGCTGCTGAAATTGACCCCAGGCTTCTTATCCATTGTTTGAGTAAATGTGGAACTTCAACCCTCCCCTAGACGCAGATAGGTGATGGTTTCACAATGCTCAAAAATCCTTATCAGAAATCTGTTTTTATGCCTAATGAGTACTGAGCCATTATTTGCTTTAAATAGTTTTCTTCTGTATACATGAAGATTCTTGTAGTCCTAGTTAGACTGTTAATAGTTTTCAGTTTTCCTTTAATTGATATTATGAGAGATAAGAAAAGACTGAATATACCTTTGCCCTTGAGCAGGCTATGCACCCATGTACTTTTGAGACCCACTGAGGTAAAGGGAACTGTCAATCTAATATTACCATTCCAAGTTCTGTGATTACTGTTTGCAATTAACTACATATGGCGTTTATTATAAAATATCTAACTTATTAATAACAATTACATTTAATACAGCAATCACACATATACATTAACCTTCAAATTGCATTGATCTATAATTAACTCATTGTTACAGGTTTTGTGGGGTTTTTTTAATTAATGTCTGGCTATGTTTCAAACAGCTTCCATGTTTATAAACTTTGGCCTATCTGAATAGTCTTGGTTTCTGTAATGATTTATTTGAATTTGATTCTGTGATTTTATCGGGATAAATTTCTTGTCATATTGGAGATACCACTTGAACACAAGAAAAAAAAAATAATCCTCTGTAGCTTTCTCAGTTTACAGTCTCTCTGAAGTGATGGTGCTAAAGAGAGCTTTAGGTTCTTCAGAATGCATTACTAACACAGTAATAAACAAAAAGGTTTTTGTGCTTTGTTTTTTTTGTTTTTTTGT
>VWZG01003991.1:299571-331244 GCA_013396735.1 Grallaria varia
TTAAAAGTTTTAGCAAATGCAAGAAAAGTGTTGTCATTTTGTGCTGGTTTGAAAGACTATTTTTCTGGAATAGATTTTTGTTTAGCCTGAGTTCTTATGAAATACAGGTATCGTCACTTGCTTAAACAAACCTGACAAGTTCAAGTACAATTGACAATGCTGTCAGCGAAAAGCAGTTGAAATAAAATAATTAGAGTTTTTTAAAATTTTATTTTAAGCACATAAAATGAAAATATCTTGGATGCTTTAATTCTACTGTGGAAAATCAACATATGGCGTTATACACATGAGATAGATAGATAGGTAGATATAGTTACTCCTTTGTATCACAATGATCAGAAGAATGAATTCTGTAATTGTTTATGCAGCAGCAAATTACAGGAAAAATTGATTCCTCTTGACACAATGTGGGAATCTAGTAAGCCTATTTCAGAGCTGTATTTGTCTCATCTAACTTTAAACACCTATAATATAGAAGTCCACATCTGAGCTAATCACCTCAAGAACATTTAGCATTCTCCTGACTACACTAAATGTTCACTTTAGGATGAGATTAAGTCTGAATATAAACCCAAAAGGGCATTTGAAGATGGAAGTAAAAGCACACACTGTAATTACAGAATTGTAACCCTGGGAAAATTTCTGCCTCTGCTTATAAAGTCACTAAAAAAGTTATAGGAAATTAACATTGAAAAATTCACATGCCAGTATGAAAGTTTTTCAGATATCCTGATGTATAAAAATAATTATTAATCAGTCCTTAGCCCTTATATTTATATAAAGAGTAAAGTTTGGCAAAATTATTTCCTAGTTTTCAGTAGGTGAGATTCTGCAAAGCTTTCCATGAGGAGGTTTCACAGAAGATTAAGTAACACCTTTAAGCTGTAATAGACTACTCCAAAATGTAGGTGTCATGAAATATTTAAACATCAGTGGATTAAGATAGAAAATGACTAATGACTTTTTTTGTAGAATCATATTTTGAATATTTTGGATCCATTTTAAATCCTAAGGGATCCACCTAGCATCTTAATTGCTGGAAAAATGCTGCAATACTTACATCTGTACCAAAATTGCTTCAATCAGGTCTTGAATTAAAAACCACTTGTATTTTAACTGCAAAATATGAATTCTAATATATCTGCAATTGCAAAATCTCCTGAAAAGCTATTAACCAGAAGAATTACTTGGATGAGAAAAACAACCTACTAAGCAATTTTGTGAAAACCAAAATTCATTTCCTACACAGTATAGTAGCTGGTTCACTATAGCCCCTGTAAATAGTTTTTCTGTTGATGTTTCCCCTTCTTAAATTGGGAGAAGCAGTCATCCTATTTCTTTTAGTTCAAGAGCCATAATATCTGCTGAGCAAAAGTGCTGAGGATTTGTGAAAGACAAGTAGGATTTTATTTTATAAGTATCTACCTGGTAAAACCAAATCAAGCCAAAATAACAAAACTCACTTTTCATAGCCTTTCCTCTAATTCAGCATAAAAAAAAAAAGACTGATTTTTGCCAGAGATGGACAAGTCAGTTGTTATTTGAGCAGCGTTCTTTTGCTTAAGATGATAGTGCTGTTGCGCCTTTTTAGTCTGTCTTGAAGATTGGTTCACTATTTTGTGAAAAGATTATCCTTCATACTACAAGTAACCAGCTGCTGCTACAGAGCTGTATATTACAAAGTGACAGATTATCTGTGGCATTCCGAACAAGTATTCTGCATCTCACAAACACAGACATTACTTCCAGTCTCCAAGAACTGGATGTGAAAATAAGCATCAGCAGCTTCATATTTTTCTAATAAACATAAAGTTATTGTGGGTAAATAGGGGCTGTTTAGTCATTTCAGAAAAGATCTTGAAGTTTCTGAAGAACAGCTATATATGTGGTTAGTATGATGAGGAAGAATTGGAGAATGCTGCAAAGCTTTTGAGTTTACAAAACCGTCTGTTTATTTTGATTATGCTTTTGAAAAGAGCCATAACATTTATGAAGTGAATATTACTCCTTGCCAGCTGATGACAGAGGCTGACCTAAATGTCCAGTAGGTATCTCTGTGTCCCAATGAAGAGATTTTGGAAATAGCTCAATGAAAAGGATTCAGATTGCTTTGAAAATTATGTGCATTAATGCACATTAGAAAAAAAACTACTCTTAGTTTTTTTCAATTACTAAAAATTCTGAGATAAATTCTCTCCATTAAAAATCCTTATAGCATTCCTCTGCCTTTGACTCCTAAGATAAATGGAAGTTTCTTTTTTCTTGTTGCATCCAGGAGCTTTTATGTAGTGCATTACAAAACGGCACCAAAAAAAAAAAAAAAAGAGAGAGAGAAAAAGAAGTTGAGAGAAACCATTCATGAAATAAGTGTTTTTCAACTAACATGTCTACAATTTGAACAATAGTACTGCATTTGGCAGATAATTAGTCAATGATTGTCTTTTGAACTCTGAAAATAAATTAAGAAGGAGCAGATATGCTGTGCCCTAAAACAATGACAGCTTGAACTGCGTGGTCATTGCCTTTTGGTTTTGGTTTTTTGGTTTTTTTCCTTTTTGAGTTTTAAAGATTTTTTTTTTTTCCCAAAGGCAGCTTTCTACCCAAGTAGTCATAATTATGTACACATGAATAGGCTTTCAGGAAACCATACAGGTGTACTACATGCTATAAAGATTTTAATTTTACAGATTCTTATTATTTTAGTTCCACTAAATGCTTTTTAGCTAAGGTTGACCGAAACTTTTACCCTTCAGACACTGTTTTGAATCTCTTATAATTGCCATATTTAAACTGTTCAGACTGATATGGCCCATGCCAGATGTCTACTCTAGGATGAATAATTTTTGAAAATTCCAGCAAAAATAACTCTAATTTTTGAATATTAAAGAAAGATGTTTTTCTTTTGTCCATATTAATAAGTTATTTTGAAGCAGTTAACTTGAATATTCCCGTTATTTTTAATAAACTCATCTCCATTTTACAATGGTGTCTTTTCAGAAATGGGTCCAAATGAAGCTCCAGATAAGAACAATTTTAGCAACAAAATAATCACACACACACACTCACCTCCCAGTGATTTTATAGGGGGTGAGATTACACCATTTGGAGGAGTTAACATTTTTATACTAACTTCAAATATAAATTTAGTATTGTTTAAATATTCTCTATTTGTCACTGCTTTGTTCACTTCTCCTCCTTTTTTGCCTTCCTCAAGGTCCTTGCACATGACATTTAATGCAGCAGGTACAGGACCTACAGGACCTAGTGAATAGATGATTTAGCCTGGGGCCTCAGGAGGCTGTTAGGAATGGAGACACCACAGAATCACAGCAACAGGAAGTCCTACCTGAATTAATTATTTCCTCTCACAGGTGTTCCTTTAGAAGAAAGGAAGTAAAGAAAGAAAGAATAATTAGAAGAATAGAATGCTTAAAGCAGCGTTTTGTCTCTAAAAATTAATTTTTAAAAAATACTAATTTTCAAAAAGTAATAACTAAGTGAGACAGAAAATCATTATTAAGAACCGTCTACAGACACACATGCCTTTTTAGGTAGAAACATCTTAAAAATGTAATATGCTATCCTGATAAATAATCTGTCTAATTTTTTAAATTTTCTTCTTAACAGAAGTTCTTTTTCAAAGCCCTATTCCAACCCTCTGGGGCGAACTCTTTAGGAGAGGCAAAAGTGAAGTTTTAAAAGAAAAACTTTTGAGTGTCCGTGGTTGAAAGTTGTGTTATTACTAATTTACAGCAGCTCACAACATGTTAGGCTCTATCCCTACCAATAGAAGGAAAATTGTGATCCCCATGCAAAGTTTACCTTCGGGTGAAAGTGGGAAAAGATTTTGGTGGTTCTGCAGGTTTTGACAGCCTAGCATTCACAAACTAAACCTCAAATTTGCTTCAGTTCACACTGAAAATGTATGTGCTTAACCCTTGTCACGCAAACAGCTCTAGGCTGAGTCCACTCTCAGCCGCTGGGTGCCCTCTTATCTGCGGAACACATGAAGAGTGCACAGTGACCGGGCAGGCTTTCTTCCTCTGCCAGTCACTCCACATGTGCGTGCATGGACGTGCACACACATGTGCATGTTTGTGCATGTAGAAGACAGTGCTCCAGTATGGAGCTTGGGCAGGGCTAAATTGTACACTTACACAAGGGATCTTGGAAGTGTTCCTCAGTTTAGCAAAACAAACATACCTCTGGAGCTTAGGAAGAACCTTTGAGTGGTTAAGTATACATGCAAGTATTTGCAGGATCAAAAGACAGGTAAAGTAGAGAAAATTAATTGGAAAGTAAAATATCTGTTAGTTTGCCAGTTTAGGCTGTATCATGTGCTAATAACACATTTTTTGTCATGTAAGAGGTATATAATTTATTTTCCTGTACCAACACTTCAACAATAGTCTTTCAGAAGGGTTTCCTTCTACCTCTGATTTTAAATTGTAAAGTGACAAAAGACTTTCATTTAACACATTAGATGATCTTGGTAAGTGTTTTCTTTTTAAAAAAAAAAAAAACAATCAGTGTGTTGAAATGAATAGCAATCTACTACATCTTGTAATATTCAATCACCATTTAGCTGATAAATAATGAAGATGAAAGTTTCTTCATTTTTACTATACATCACCCCTTGCTCAAGTTTGCCGCTTCAGCAGCTCTCTGAGAAAAGTATGTCTTGCAGCATGCCCTCAAGGGCATTAGAGTTGGACTATTTCAGATTAAGGAGACTCCACTGAGAATGCACTGCCACGAATGCTTTCTCTTTTACATCTAGAAGGATTCGACTTGAGTGACATCTGACACATTTTGTAGTTGAAAAGGACCTGTAAGAGATGTATTACTGAGAAGACTTTAATGGCTTTACAGATCAGTTCAGAAAGGACATGCCCTGACTTTTAGCCTTCATGGACTCATCTGGATGTTCATCAGCTAAGACAAGCGATTAAAATAGTCACCACTGCTGTTTGACTTTATGCACCACTCTGCTTCTCTTCTGTACTGACTCCTAGCCAATTCTCTTCCTCAGAAAAGGCGCTTGGCACCCACAGTAATTAAGAGCAGTCTTATTGTATTATTAAATGGAAGCTGCAGCAGCGTCCTTTGCAATTACCTGGTGCACCAGAAGGCACCATACCTAAAGGTCAAACACTAATTAAATTTACAGGTGGGATTAGCCTGATCAAATATAGATACCTAAACAATAGGTATCTACTACTGAAGCAATCATCCACCAGAGAGAAGAAACAGACATTTTTAGGCTTTCGTTTATTTGACCTGTTTCAGTCATCTACTTTAGGTGTTTAATTATGTCCAGGAGAATCTTCAATTTTTTCAATTGACAATAAAGAAAGACTACAATATGTTGCTCACATTTAGGCACAGACCTACATATGAGGCAGGTGAGATAAATCCTGTGCTGACGAATGTGTGGGTCAGAGCAGGCTGTAAAGTCAGATGGAACTTCTGTATTTCCGTGTGTAATTGGACTGCATTTCTTCATCCAGAAAAGGTAGAAAGAACTGTCTAAGAAACAACTAAGTTAGTGGGTACTTGTGTCTTTGAAACTTGAAATTGACTTTCACAAAGCATTCTTCTAAATTATGTGAACTTTAAATTAAATGAACTTTAATTTTTAAATTAAATGAACTGAGTTGGTGTTTCTACAGACACAGTAGTTCTAAAACATTCATGTAGATTGTCTTTTCAAAAGTTCTGGGCTTCATCGTTGGTTCATTAGCACTTTTACACAATGGTCATCTTTACAGTCAGAAAAGGAAAATTATAAGCCAAAACATTCCAATTGGAATGTCTTAGAACATTGAAACAAAATTTCACAAAATTCAGCTATGAATGTTTATGAAGTTCTTCTCTGTTTTAGGCACCCGAGTTTGAAAATGGAACCTGGTTTACTATTTGGTTTATGTGAGTACACATCTTTGCGATAATTTATGTGTCAGTTATACAGTTGCGCAGATCTTGGTTGTCTGAAACTTAAATTGCCTAAAACTTGAACTTTTTAGGAAATGCCTTATATCCAACCGCAAAATCTCCAGCAGAACACTGAATCAACAGGTGTCTGGTAATTCTGCATCTATGGATATGCAGCATGACTTAAATGTGCAATTTCTGGCTTGTGGCACACTAGGAAGGTGGAAAAATGTATGAAGAACTCAAATTAAACTGCCATAGATATCTGGGGTAAAGGAAAACATGGGAATTTTCATAAGGTTTGTACTGGTTTTCTAAAGGAATGTAAATCTTACTTAGCTAGTCTTTACAGGAAAAAATGGACTTCATACTCCGCTTGCAGAACTGGATATGCTAGTCAGTACTTTCATGAGTAAACATATTCAAATAATTGACAACATAAAAGATCTGAGTAAATGTGATTAGTATCTTATATTGCTTTGATATCTGTGAAAATATCTGCGAAAATATCTGTAAATAGCGCTACTTTCTGATATAATAACCTTCTTGTGACATTATGTCACGATATTTATATATATATGTGTGTGTATGTATGTATATATATATCTGTGACATTAACTTACCAGACTGAGTTTTTTTTTATTATTTGAAAACTGTTTTAGATACTAGTGTAAAATATGGTAAAGGTTTATTTGAGTGTGGACCTGTAAGTAGGTCTAAACTGCATTCAATGGTTATGATTCTTCAGCTATATACTTGGAGTGGAGCTCCTCAGAAATCAGTAAGGTTTCAGGTGGGCACACCCACGGCAACAGGGGTTGTTTGTAGAATTTCATTCTTCCCTGTACTAGAATCAATCAAAGGACCAATATTTTTTCATTTATTTTTTTTTCTTTCTCCTTTTACTTTTTTCCCTTGTGAAGACATATCTAATTTCATTTCATACAGTTTTCTTAGTGAAAGAAAGACCTACAGAAGAAATATGTGATACGCTTTGTGCATCCCTATGCCATTCTACATAACCATCTTCAAAGTGTAGAATCAGGTTGATCTCACCAAAGTGTCTTCTAGCTTACAGATTTTTTCAGTTACTAAATACAGTCTGTTATATCATACTAATGAGTGGAATAATCACAGAATCAATTATGATGGAAAAGACTTCTGAGGTCATCGAGTCCAACCTTTGGCTGAACACTACCACGTCAACTAGACCATGGCACTAAGTGCTACTTTCAATCCTTTCTTAAATGCCTTCAGGGATGGTGACTACACCACCTCACTGAGCAGTCTGTTCCAATGTTTAACTACCCTTTCTGTGAAAAAAAATCCTCCTAATGTCCAACCTGAACCTTCTCTTGCACAGCTTGAGGCCATGTCCTCCAGTTCTGTCACTGATTGCCTGGGAGAAGAGGCCAAACCCCATCTGGCTATAATCTCCTTTCAGGTAGTTGTAGAGAGCAATACGGTCTCCCCTGAGCCTCCTCTTCTCCAGGCTAAACACCCACGTCCCTCTCTGCAGTTCCTCATAGGACTTGTGTTCCAGACCCTTCAGCTTCATTCCCCTTCTCTGGACTCGCTCCAGGACCTCAATTCTTTCCTGAATTGAGGGACTCAGAAGTGGACACAGTACTCAAGAAGCGGCCTCACCAGTGCTGAGAATTATGCAATGTAGATAACATAACACATAGGGAGCAATATTAAAGCAAAGAATCCTACCTTTTTAACAATCCAAAGCAAGGAAAATAACTATGAAACTGTGTCTATTGAGTGAATCAAACCTGTTTTTTCTTGATTGCTTTGGACAACCTAAATAATTTTGTATGCAACAAAAACAGAGATTAACAGAGATAACTGTGGGTTTAATATTATGAAATAATCCAAAATTTGATGCCTGGAAGAGGGGAAAGGAAAGACATGATGTAAAACTGTAGTGTGTATTAGTATTTTCTAAGGAGGAAACTGCTGGCTAGATAGAAAACTACACAGAGTAATTAAAAATATTATTTTCTTGTGATCAGCCCAGTACTCTAAGGCCAAACATACTAATACTAAGGCAATCTGAATTTTCTAGGTTTGGGTTATGTCATATTAGATCTTTGGACCAATTAATTTTTAATTTATGAAGTTCTAGCAATCCTATCACTTACAAAATAAACTAATTAACAATAATAAATCTTGTTAGTCAAATCAATTTAGTTTGTAATATCACACTTTTTAAAACATTACAGAAAATTCCAAAAATATAAGAATTTACTTGAATTGCCAAAAAATTTAGGAAAATATGTATTACAAAAGGCACATTATTAACTTTTGTGAGAAGCACCCCTACCTTCATATAATTGGGGGAATATAAGTTGTAGAATTGATCCTAATTTGGTTTCAACAGAGAAAAGATTGTTATAGGTAGAAAGAGGGGTTACAACTCATCTTTTGAAGTTTTTCTCTGGTTGATTCTCTGGCATGTGTGTAAATTAGAAAAGTCTAGAAATAACTCAAAGAATAAAGACATCTTCCTCTTCACTTATTGCCTTTGAATAGAAGATAGAGTACAAACGTTAAATCTGTCACTTCATTTTTTAATCTGTAGTGGATGCTGAAATTAATTTTAAGTCAGCCTTGACTTACAGGAGAAATATAAAAAGTTCCTTTGTCTCAGAAAATGAGGCCTTGATAATTGTTCTGGGTCACTATATAAAATGTACATATACAAAAGAAGGAAAAGCCTTGACATCATGACATGCACCACTGGATATGGTTAGAGGCAATGTCTTTCACACACATTAATTTCCAAGACAGCAATATCAGAAGCAGAAATCCTTACAAGTTTCTCTTTGTACAGAAATAGTTTTACTGTGAGAGTTTAAGTGGGCTAAAGCCTTCAGTAATCATGCATAATGTAGCATCACCATACAGCATCACATATGTGTGTCTTACAAACCCGACTTGTGCATCTTCTTGCAGAGGAAGAGAGTTCAACAGTAATTGAGTTCTGTCCTGGAACAGTTTCCTAGAGACAGGTCAATAAACAAATAGATCTAGTTTGTACACATGTGATGTGGATATTTCTCCTGCAATATGTTATCTGAAGGCATCAGCACACTCTGTGAAAGTCAATGTATGCCTTCTGTAAAGGAACAGATCATAGGTCATGATGATGGTGTGATGTGGCTTCTCCACAGACACCCCCTTGTCGTGGGGGAGGAGCTTGCGTGCCCTTATGAGGTTGTGAGCTATGCTGGCGGTGGTTGTGCCTCCGGTAGGGTCTCCCATGCTAGTCAGGTCTCAGCTGAAGGGCCAGTCAAAGTGTGTCCACAGGCAGGATGGGCTCGCCGGCCTCCCAGCAACCATCCTAGGAGAAGGACAACTCTAACTCCAAACCCGGGCAGATGGAGCTCGCTTAGCCCTGTAAGGCCATCCATCTAAGAGAAGGATACTCTAACTAAACCTAAGTCCTGAGGACTTTGCTGCCACCGTCCAAGCTTGCTGGGCCCTGACAGATGAACCTTAGGACTAAAGGGTGAGGTCAGTTCCCCACACGCTGCCCCTCACCTAAAAAATCCATGGCGCAGGCTCGAAGGACTCACCCACACTTGCAAAAAGCCCTGCAGTGACAGGCAAGGGACAAAATGGCAGGTGATAAGGTGCACTGGAAGCCGCAGACCCAACCCTGCATACAGGTGGTTCAGGACATTGGTCGCTCAAGACTGACCGGAGATGACAGTCTAGTTCGGCAGCATCCTGAATGACCAAGCAACCTTTTCAAGGAGAGCACTGCTTGCTCCACATTGAGAGGGGCCTAGAAAAGGTGGCCTAACGAAAGCTTATCTCCACCCTTCACCCAGCTGGCGAGCCATGGCCAACGGGCATCTTCAGAAAGAACTGTGCCTTGCCAATTCCGCCTATGGAGATTTTCTGCTGTGCCTTTTGCAACCAGACTTGCCTATCTCGCCTTGGCCTCTTTAGCCATCAGCGTGCTTGCTGCAAGCGTGGGTAGAGCCCTTCCCAAATTTTCATTTTCGAAGCCTAGCCATGATGATGGTGTGATGTGGTCAGAACAGCATGATGGGATATCATTTATAGTGGGATAGATTTCTGAATATAATTTCCAAAGAGCAGTAATGGATTTTACTTTGTACAATACTAAGTAAATGCAGCAAATAAAGGGTGCCTGTAACTTATCAGCAGAAAACTAGAGGGTTTTTAAAAATTCTCTAATAAAGAAACTGCTTCAGGCTGCTTATAGTTATTCTAATGTCTCTGTGTCTAATGACATGCTCTAAAGCTGTAGTTGATGGTATTGTAAGCTCTTGAGTAATAAGGCATCAGATTTATTTTCATTCGTGTATCAGGATGAGAAACATCCATTTTCTGTCAAGAAGACAGAACTAGTACTGGTGAGGAAAAATCTCTGAATACATACATTGGCTTTGTGACAACAGAAAGTTAAAGAGGGATCAAAACACAGTGGCATGCGTATTGTATGCCACACTACATAGATGTCACATCGGAAATGGTTTCGTTTCAGTGTCTGTCAAAGGAAGTAGCCTAACAAAGACAAGTTTACTTCAGCGTGATGGAGTACAAGATCATGTCTAATATCTCCATGAACATGTAATAAACCCCCCTCTTTAATTTAATTTTAAAAATCCTCTAAAATAATGACATTTGCAAGTGATAGTTTCCTTTGTGATCTAATTATTGTTAACTATTGAGCAATTCATCGTGTTTGCATTTCAGCTTCTGGAGTTTTCCCTGACTTGAGTAATGGAGGAAACATCATTGGTACCTGTAGTGGGTTGACCCTGGCCAGATTCCATGAACTCATTAAATCCCTTTCTGCAACTAGGCAGAAGGGAGAGGGGTCATCCACCCACCACCCTCATGGGCAAAAAACAGACTCAAAGTGAGATAATACCTACATTTATTACTAACAGGATAAATGCTAAACTAAATAGTGAGGAAAAGAAAAACAGTCTTAAAACAAACACCACACACACACACTTTCCCCCCACCCCTCCTTCTGTCCATGGGGGGTTGCAGGCAGTTGCAGTTGCTGCCGCTTGTGATGTGAGTTCCCCCACCCCTCGGGGTCACTCTTCCATGGGGTGCAGTAAAGGTTGAGTCCCTGCACCCCAATGAGCCTCCATGGGTTGCAAGGGGACATCCTGCTTCACCACGGGTTACAGGGGACCACAACTGAGTCCATCCCCTGCTCCGTGGGGTCCCTCCCGCANTCCTTCATCTTCATTCTGAATGTCTCCTGACCCAGAACACATGCAATACTGTTTGTAACAAGATGTGTTGGCTGAAGACCAACTTGAGGATCTCTGAATCTTCTTACTGTTCCAGTACCTGCCCTGGATGCTGCTGAACTGGTTTTCAGATGCATAGCTAAGTAATTTAAGACTGAGGGCAAGGACCGCTAGGAAGTGGACTGGAGGACAAATTGCCTACAACCTTTCACTTTTTTTGAGAAAGTGTAATGACCTTGTGTTACTATTTCTTTGAACAGTGGTGAGAGAAGACAAAGTAGAAAGCACCAAGGTCCTGTCTCATGGGGAGCTGTAGAAGTCACCTGTCTGGTGTCTTTGATGCAAGCAAGACTAGGAAGTATCTGAAAGGTGCCTTGGTAGGAAAAAAGTCTTTGCATTGGGGATTTAGAGAGTTGTCATGTCATAATTTGCTCTAAAGCTAGAGTTTATGGCAAAGCCAAATTTTAACTCGGTGTGCCAGTGTGGGCTTTACTTTCTGTATTCCATCTGGATGGAAAATTCTTAAGGCCACAAAATGCTTGTGCTGCATGTCTGAAAAGAGTAATACCTCACTATACTACACCCTAAAATGCTGAAGCCCTGATACTGTAATGCACATTATGGAGTTTGTTGCATGATGGTTACAAACTTTGTACCTTGTCAGGGCAAATTCAGCTCACCCCAGGGATAGGAGTAATTCCTATCATACCACATCAAGATAAGTAGAAGCTGCAGTAAGTGGGATAAATGTCTTTTCAGGACTAGAAGCTTCTGCTCTGCTTGATATGTGCAAGTATTTTGTTATTTAATTACATGCAAACTTGATAGAACCTTTTTTTGGTCCTAATGCTCTGTCTATGACATAGGAGATTTAATGTGCGGTGGTTATCTAAGAAGAGATTGTTACACAAGGATGAGGCATCTGGTATCATTCCCAGCCAAATCATGTTTGCAGAATTTAATTATTTCATTTAACAGTTTTCCATAGTTATCTTTATCAAGTAAGAGAAGTACAGAATGGATTACATAAAATTATTTAAATCAAGTCTATAAGACTTTAAGATTATATATGTCTGGTATCAAGTCACAGATTAAACAACTAGGCCAAGAAGTGTATTAAGGCTTTACCTTTCCTACAAAGGCCTTCTGCATTCTCCGTGCCTTCCACATGAATTAACAAATTTAGCTGTATTTTTTAACTCCAACTTGATAAATATATTGCTATTGAAAAGAGAGAGAAAATGAATTAAATTTACAGTTATGAGCCTATCCTAAGGTAATGGTGCTGAGCTGTTATTAAGTAAGGTGAGACCTCAAGCTAGCGTAATCTGAAGTTCCTTTTTGTGTAGACATTTTTTAGTTGTCAAAAAGAATTTGTATATTCTGTTTACTTTGAAAAGAACTAATATATTAGAATCATAATGTCTATTGTATCACAGAGTTTCTACTGTCTATCAAAATCTGCACTCTTTTGGCACAAATATTTTGCAGTGGATAAAGGCAATCTGAAAGCATGTAAAAAATCATATTAGGAAATTTATGTTACTAATCAACAGCTTGTCTTTGCAAGCAGTCACTGAATTAATTTTCTTAAGAATGCATTTGTACTGAAAGTTGTTTGTTATGGGGACTTGCAATTAGATTTTACTGTAAATCTAGTTTCATGCAGAGTTGTCAATCCTACTAAGAAGGAAAGTTTTAAAATCAGAGGCATTTGCCTTCTGTGTATAATGTACCGAGACATGTACTGTACCATAAAATTAAGGTCATTTGGCCAAATGTTGTATGATTAATGATTCATGTTCCATGAACAATGCAATGATTAAGAGTTATTAACTCTCATGAAGCTAAACACTTGTATATCAGTGGACACTTGGGTCCCAAAATCCAAGTCAGTCAGCTTGAGCAGCCATGAGGATGAGCCTTTGCTTGAGGGAGCTTCCCCCTGGACAAGGGGTTGAGGTGGGGCCAGTGTTTGCAACAGTGTCTGAAATCCTGTGGAGCCGTTTGCGGGTTTTGTTGTTTTATTTTGGGGTTTTTTTGTTGTTTTTCTTTTTTTTTTTAGAGATCTGATTGAATGGGTGATCTTCCTGTGGGTTGTTACACCATGGCGACTGAAGTGGATAGACTCCAGTCCTTTTAGTGGGAATGAACCATGTGGCCTCAGTTTACAAACGTGCTTAATTCACAAAATGTCATATTGGGTTTCTCCCTTGTCACAGTGGATACAGCTGCTCTGACAGATGACACAGATTTGTTGTCAGGTGCTCCTTGAGGCAGCTGGAGGTAATGGAGCACAATTATAAGGGTCAAAATCTGCTCAGGAGAAGTTCTTTTATTTTGCTTGTCACACTTACATATTCCCTAAGGCTGGGCTAAAAGATATGAGAATGACTCAGTGACACAGCGATTAGGGCTGTTAAATGAGGAAGTGTGCGTCACCTCCTGCCATTTATAGCAACTTCTTCAGTGCAAAATGGAGCACTTAAACTATGTGGTTTTGGAAAGGTGAGAAGAAAATCCTCCTAGTTAAATACACTGACCAGTGCATTTCTGGGTAACAGTGGGGACTTTCACTCCTTTCCCTAGCATTTCCTTGCTGGTTTTTAAAATGGTGCCTTTGCCTAGTTCTCTTTGTCCTGTGTAATCAATGGAGGCGGGGGAATGGCCCTGAAATGTGATTTATATCAACTTTCAACTTACCTCCTTCCACTGGTGATAGTGGGAGTTGGATGACTTAATTAGACTGGACATCTAAACTGCAGTTGGCAAAGTTAGCAGAGATGGTCCTCACTCTAAATGACAGCAATCCAGAGAAAACATCAATTTTATCTTACAAGTAGGTGGGCATAATTCAATATTTCTGAATTGATCTTCCTAAGGTTAAAAACGACAGGAATGAAAAGGAGGCAAAGGTTCCTCAAAAATATTGAGAATACTGCACTCTGATATGGAGAATATTTAAGAGAATTGGCCAAGCAAATTATTAAAGTATGGAATGAGATTAATCAAGTCGTGCAATCTTACAGGAGAAAAAACTCAAAATGCAATAATATTAGTTGAGATAAAATGTTTGTGCATTTTATGTGGATGATTGTATTTGAAAAATAGCAGAGGCTGTAATGAGCAGTAATTTCAATCAGAGCTTCAAAAGCAGTACTTGAGTTGCTAAATAGCAGTTCTAAATATGGTAAACAGCAAAAAAGCCATATCTGCTGTAAAATTAAAAAGGTTCATTGAAGATAAAGATGCTATGATGACTTACATCAGCTGAAGTGCTGGCCCATGAAGTTTATCACTTCCATTTTGATGTATAAATTGGAAGGTTTGTATGATGACTTCAGCTGCTTCCTGTCAGAGAACGTTTAAACCTGCATGCTGCATCTAAAGGCTGCCTTATCCAAAAGGGTCTGCGAAGGAAGCCGGAGGGGGAGGAGAGGCACATCAATAAAATTAAAAAAAAGAAAAAAAAAAGAGTTTCTCTACTTTAGAGGTAGAAAGAAAGACAAACTACTCCTCCTTGTTCTGCACAGCACTGGCTTATCAGAGTGCTGCAACAAGCACCTTGATTTTGCATTAATATATCTAGGCTAATCTTCAGACAAATAGTAGCAAAAGCAAAGGATGCAGGCATTAGCATCAGATTTGCCTAAGCCACTTAATAATCATGTTACAGCACTCTGAGCAAGCTGCAAGCTTGAGAGCAGGGAGTGACAATAATCAGGCATCATTGTCACAGAGGCAGATGCCAGTCTGGAAAGCTACCACAGAATGAATCAGATTAAGCCTTTGCAGCTTGGCTGGTGGAAAAGGGTATTGGAGGACATATTGGTGGCTTTTGGCTACAACAAATGACAAAGTAAGTTACTTTTTGTATTACTTCATGGGAATTCTCCTCCTTCTGGGAAAAAGGACTGTATTCATGATAATTTCCTGCCTTATAATGAGGAGACATTGACTTTTAATTCCTCAGTTCTTAATATCCACGTCATCTTTTTGGTCTTCAGTCCTACCCTTTACACTTGCTTACAATTAGTGGCCTTCTGTATACACTCATATATACAAATATATAGATACGAGAAATATATATCACTTTCTCTACTTGTCTTGCAGGGATCTAGTCTTTACAGAAAATAATTCTGAAGTGGACATCAAATTCCTTAAAGACACAATGTTAAGGAAATACTCCTTTACCAGCTTAAGATAATGATGTTAGTTTATGAAAGCTGTAAAAATCAAATGAAAATGGTTGGTGACATGTATTCCTTATATAATTAGTTCCTCATTAATCATGGAAAGTATTGTATCAGTTTAACTTACAGTTTCCTTTTTTTTTTTTTTTCCAGATCACAAATTAGTTTTCTAATGTATTCAGGCAAAAAATCCCAAACACTACAATGAGAACACCTGTTCAGATCCCGTACCAATTAAAAGAACAGAAAGCTTTTAGAAATTACTTCATATAGAAACTTAAACAAAGTATGTAATGGATTGTGTCTTTTACATTGTTAAGATGCTTTTACATCTATTGTGTAAACGTGTGATATCAACTGAATGATATCACCTTAATGATGCCAACTTGTGAAAAAACATGGAAAGGAAGAGAAATGTTGTATCAATTCCTGCCCATTCAAGTAGGAAAAAGACATTTGGGAGCTGGGAGAAAATCCTGGAGTTGAGCAGTTACGTGTGATCATGTCATTCAGAATGTCCTTTTTGTTTATTTTTTATCCCCACCAGGTATTGGATATCTCAGCTGAAGGTGCTTCTCTCTTCCTTACCGGCATGCTCACATATACATTAATTTTTGCATCACTTTAGAACAGAAGTGTTTACAGTGCAGTAATATATGTATATGCTGCACAATGCAGGTGTGTCAGAACAGGCAATATGCCACGTAAATGTGGCTCTGAGTATTTAAAGGTGAATTAACTAGTTAATTCTAGGGATAGTAAAGGATGTTCCTGTTAACAAATGCTTTTAAGTCTGCCTTTATTTCAGTACCTATTCATATTGATCTAATGGAAAACAGATGGCCTATTTACGGAAGTTGAGTATTAAAGGACGTTTTCACCCTTATGATGTTCCCACTAATGGGTAAAATGAACCACTTGTATTATCTTAGAGAGCTGTCAGCTGCATTAGATACTAGGTATGCTTGATTAACTCTCAGTGTATTTGCACCTTATAATGTAATATGGCTTCAAATGAAACACAGTAAGATGGCATTTTAAGTTTGAGTGCTCCTGCTGGACGTAACATTATCTTTTTTGTTCTTTTGCTACAGTGTGAATCTAAAGAGACTAATTTCTTTTTTGAATGTCCCAAATCCCTATTTTCTTTAGTCATATCAGTTCATAAAGTTGCGTTTAAACACATATTTAAGGCAAAGTACATCACCATTATTCCTACAGATAATGAAACAGTAGTTTGAGTGTAGAAAGCAATAAAGCCCATAAAGCAATGCAAAATGCTCTGTGAAAGAACTGAAATCTCATTTCTAAGTTAAAATATTCTGAACTTGCTTTAAAAAAACCTCCAAAACCCAAAAAAACCAAACACAACTGTGTGAATGCATTTTTCGTTTATTTCTTTTGCATTGTACCACAGATATGAAGTGTATTGTAGGATTTTTATAGTAATTGTAGTGATCTGGCATTTTTTCTTCTTTTATTAAGGAATTTCTCAAGAAAAATTCAAAATGAAAGTATTTTGCTGTGTTTCAGAGACAATGATTTCTGTTGGCCTTTTGAAAACATAACTATTGGGCTTTTTTGTACCTCTTCCTTCTTCAACCTCTCTCACTTGTAGTCTTAAAGGCTTAGCTTTGTACAGTGTAAATAGTTCTACTAATCAATTGAACTAATGTTACAAAGCTAAAGATGGATGTGATATTTTGGAAGATTTAGACTGTAGTAGTCTTTCAGAGAAAAACAAAATAACCGCCCTGCCTCTGTAATTCAGAGCCGTATGTCTTTAAATATTTTTTAGTTTGTTATCTTTTCTAATTTAATTTATGTCAAATACCTCTTTCTTTTACTTTCATAGCTAACACCTTTATGAACTATATCTGTACATATCTCTATGCATTTTTCACAAATTTTAATTCTAGACAGGATATTTTCATGTGCCTTTTTTTTCTTGTATTGCAGTCTAGCTAAGTAATGAAAATATCTTGGACTCATAAAGAAGAATGGAAGTTTAGCTGACGCTGATATTCAAAGGATGAAAATATTCTTCTACAGTAGGGTTGGAGGTTCCTTTCCTTGATTATATATTCTGTTATTTTCTGTGTTAATTTTACTTTGCTACTTTCTATGAGATAGAAGATGAATAAAAATGCTTAGGAATTTATCTAATCTACCCCTGTACTTGAAGTCTTTTGATTGTCTTCGAAGCTCTGGTGACCTCTTTCACTTAGCACATCTACCCAATTTTAGTTCACTGGTTTCCATGGCTTCCAAACGTTACTCATTTTGTTTAATAAATAGCATTACTGACACTCATCTTTCCAGCACCTAGAGCAATTTTATCCAAGTGAATCCCACAATACTTTCTGCGGTCTGACTTAATGTGATCCTGAAAATTAATTTCCCATGCAACTTCTGCCATTAGGAATGAAGTGGTTACATGCTGAACTGATTTTCCTCTGAGTTTTGAACCCAGTGCTGGCCTCACTTCTGGCCAACATAATTGTAGCCAGGCAGCAATAAAATACTCTTGAAGCAAAGAGCCTTTAAATGTTACAAGATCAATTATATTGGTTGGTCTTTTCCAGGAGCCAGCGCTGACATAATCAGACTTGTGAGCTACCATTATTAGTTGCTGAGAAATGCTTCCTTCTCTGTTCAAAATGAATGCACCCTCTGACAAACTACAGAACTTTAATGAAGACAAGGCTTATTTTCCTCTTTTACCTCTTCTATATTGCAACTGCAGAAATATCTACTGAAATGTTCCTTGAGATGAAGACAAAAAAGGCAGTGTCAGGTGGAAAACATATATTTATGAGATAGAATTCGAATTTTGCTGGATAGATTTGTAGTTTTGATGAAGACTTCATTTTTCCCCAATACTATATACTGTCATCAATTTATAAAAATAAATGTGACTGAGAAGAATGCAAAGTATAAGTAGAAGACAGTCCACTCATAGCACCAAAGACAAATTGCATAAAAAAGGACAACTCAGTGTAGGTAAATTGTCTACATTGTCATGTGATTGGGTAAGTTTTACAGAAAATATTTACACTGATTTGCAGAAATGCTGAATATCAGCTGCATAGTTGCCGAGTTTAGGGATTTCTGTACTTCCAAAGACAAGATAAAGAGAGTATATATGTAATTTATGTGTATGAAATTAGTAGAATGTTTCTCAGTTTTGATACATAGAAAGTATTGAAAGGACATTTAAATTGAAGTTCAGATGGTGTTTTATGAATATCAAAGAAACTGAAAAAAAATATTTTTTTTGGCTCAACTTGCATTTATTTTTCAGAAGGGTGGTTCTTTGAAAGGCTGATATTTCCAAAGAAAATAGAATGGTTTGATTTGACTGCTTGGTAGCAAATTTCAGGGCAAAAAACCTAATGAAATGTTGTTTCAAGAAAATTAAAAAGAAAGAGACAAATGAACCATACAGTAAATAATTGTTCTGGAAGAGTCAAGGAGGTCTCTAATAACTTAGTTTTGCTAACTAAACTAAACATTGGCCATTTACTTTGTAAAAGACCAAGTGTTTAAAATTAAGATCTTCATAGAACTACTCTGGTTTTGGGTATCCGTGGCAATGAACAGCAATATGCCTGTGTATAAAATAGTAAATGGTTTGCACAAAGTAGACTTTTAAATTACTGTTTCAGAATTCCTACAGTTATTGTAAAATATTGACTTTCTCACAGCAATAAATTCACTTTTGGGGTTGCTTGCCACTGTCTGAATACCAATGTGATGTAAATGAAGAAGTGATGCTCGGTGAGTGGCAAACTTATGGCTGCCAGCCTTTCAGTTGGTACCAACGCACAGAATCCCAGTGATTTGTATGCAGTGCTAAATCATTGTATCTGTGCAGCAGATGTATTTGACCATAACGTCTGATAGCATTCCCTAAGCAATTTCATGTTGAACTGTTTACCCAAATGCTTGACTTCTTGGCTCTGCTCACTAACAAATTCCATAGACATGAACTGTGGGGCAACCCTGGACTCTCTTGTCTCTTTGCTTCTAGTTTTAATCTTCTTCATACTAGCAGTGGACCATTAATCCTGAAAGAAAATTTATTTGTTCTCTTAAAAGACATTGGTTTAGTGCTCTATGCCATTACTTCAGCTATGGGCAGGCAAACAAAGATAGGTTCTGCTCTTTTCAAATCTGCTGTCAATCATCCTGATAAAGGACTCTGCAGCTTACAAAAGTATGCCTTTGTTTTATATAAGTTCTGGAAATTTATAACAGTTTATAATTTAAGATTTTTGTTTACACTGTTTCAGGAGTTTTTTTAGGACATGCATGAAAGGGAGTATAGTAAAGAGAAATTAATGAAACTATTAATTTAAAAATAGAGATTGAGAAAGTCTGTAGTGAATTAATAAAAAAAAAAAAAATTGTGTAAAGTAAGTAATAATTCAGCTGATTACTTTTTGATTGTTCATGTTAATTTAATATTATATTCCAGGATTTGCACTTCCACAGCAGAGGCAATTATGTAACTTCTTACAAATAAAAGTAATTCATCACTTCTTACTCTGTTAGCATGGTGGGGAACAAGCGTTATAAAACTGAACAAAAGTATTAAGTTGATGTTCAAAAGAATTGTACAAAAAGGAACTCAATGAAAAAAACACAGTTCTAAAAGCTTCAGTGGGAATTTTGTCACTAGAAGAAGGGGATCTGCTCTTAATCACTTAATTATATTTTCACACAGTCTCGTCCTTCATCTTTTCTTCCTACTTTGATATCCTTGCTGTACCATATAGCTGTCAGGTCTCGCAGGTTGTCTTGGGGAAATATATAGACAGTTTCTCCAAAGGAGATAAAGATGTAGAGCAAAACCCTCCCAACTACACGGGTATGGAGAAGAATAAAACCAGACATCACTGTTAGAATTTTACAGCATATCTCATTCCCCTTCTTATCATGACTCTAGGCAGAAAGATCATACTGCAAGTGTAAAATGGCCTTTTTTAACACATACACTAGCCTCTGAAGTAGTTACAAAAGGGCTATATGCCAGGAAACTGGAATGGAACAAATACTACAAGAATGCTGAACAGCTTTCCTTGCAACAACAAAGACAATGTCAGATTCCAAATAAAAGAGTTTAACAACCTACCAAAATAATAACTATGCTTTCTATCTAGTGCCTTTGGCCACGTTCATCTCTGAGGATTAATCCTGTGTGAGGCATAAAGGACAGCTAAAGCTAAAGAAAACTTTTTCTGTTTCGTGAGGATGATAGAGGTCTTCTCAGAACAGGGAGAAATGTACAGCCTTTTCATGTAGGATAACTAATATAACTTAGGCAAAGTATATTAAATTCCAAAGAGGGACTCTTCTAGACTATGGTAGCAGTATTTTAAAATGATTAATTCATAAATGTAATCTTTTCCTTAGCTCTGTTAATCAATTAGTAATATATTTGTATATCTGTTTTCAAATTTAAGTACTTGTAAACATGGCAACTTTTGTCTGGTCTGGCAACTTCCTTTAATAGTGTTACAAATATTTAAGATATCTTACTTTAACAAATCACTCAGTTTTGCTTTCTAAACATTCAAACAGTGTATTTTGACAGAAATAGTTGTATGCTTCTCCACTGCCAGTGGATAAAAATCCTGAGGAACAATGACCTAAGGTTTTACACATCAATTTGATCTCTGCAGCTCAACCACTTGCACTAAAAGCAAAGGTGCTGAGGACAGGAGTGTGGTGTGCTAAACCCTAAAATGCTGATTATTTGTGATTAACCAAAAGTGGAAACTACTATAGTCTTTTTACTGTAGGTTTAGCTTCCATCCTGCATATCTCTGCAGTTTTGTTTGATTAATTGGCAGTAAAAAGTTGGGGGATTTTTAGTTTAAATAATTCTGTATTTTTAATTATTTTTATTTCCAAATCTGATGTTGAAATCATGATGTCTTAGAGGACCTCTTTTTCATATTATGGACCACTAGCTGTGAGTCTGAATCATGCAAGTGAGTCCTGGAGTAGCACAAGCCTCTGGATGAATTTTGTTTTCTGCGATTGTCCATCCCAACATATTTTAATCTGAATACTTGAATATGCAAATAATTATATTTAAGTAAGCTATCAACTTTAATTCAATAAAGGAAAGAAATAAAAAAAACAGCCCCACTAATCACTATAAATAAATCAATTAAATTTTTTTTTGCATGTGGAATTTTTGAAATAGCATTATATTTCTGGCTTTTGAAAAATTATTAGTAAAGAAGAGAATGTTATTCATAAACACTGAATTTGCTGGAATGGGACAAGTGTTCTGAGATTGTGCTGATTGAGAACAGGCAGCTTTACATTCCATAAAAATAACCATTTTTACTGATTATTTTAAATGGCAGATAACTTTGCTAGTTTGATGTAATGGAATGCCAGCTCAACTGTGAAGTTTTGTGATGTGAAGCAGCATGTTTAGGAGAATATTTCACTCGTGACAGCAATAATCCTAAATTAATACTTCTCAGCAAGATTCAAAAAATCTGGTTCAAATTGAGTGCTACTTATACAAGTTTTGCAGAACAGTAAGAATTAGAAAATCATGTCATGATTTCAAATTAGTAAAACATATATTTAGGACCTATTAAAAGACTGAGTTCATATGTGAAAACACTATGACAATATTACCTTGTGTGTTCAAGGACACTGAATATTTCTTTTACAGCGTTTGAAGACTGGGTTCCCTTATGTTATTTTTTTCTGAAATATAGTCTAACTTAATCAGTATTATAATGTTGATGTTAAATGATTTTTGATAGATATAGAGTGAAAGTTTCCCTATGTTAAGTTCCATTTCCTGCTGTCCCTCTGCTGACCCTGTGACTCTTACTGAAACATACTGAAGGAAATCTCTTCCCATATGTGAAGGTAGAAGATGGCAGTGGGGTGCATCGGTGCATAGTCTTCTCTCCTCTTTTCTATTTATATCTTCCTTTTGCAACTGACGGTGAAAAACACCTAGCTTTGTAAGACGGAAGAGGGTATGCTGCATAATAACACAGCTCCAGATGAATGCAGAGGGAATATCAGCTTCTTTAGGCTAGCTGGACAACCTTGCTACAGATTTTGAGAACTAACAATACAAAGCATTCATCTTGATACAATAAAATTAGCTAATTTACCCATCTACTGCAGAGATATGATAAATGTGTTTTGTCTAGGCTCTCATCTAGACTTCATTTTAAGTGATAGAGAATGTAATGTTAATACAGTGTTCCTCTAATTAGGTTATTCTTGAATGTTTTTTTCTTTGGACAGACTCATTATATATAGTAAGACCCATGTGCAACTAAGTTTCTCTTTATTAGCCTTTTCTTGAGAAGTTTTATTCCTTTTTTTTTTTTTTTTTTTTTTTTTTTTTTTTTTTTTGCCATCTTTTGCTGCATCAAAGGCAGAAGTTCCCTTACTTACATGCCAACAGACGTTAGGGAAGATTAGTTGTCTATCCATAAACATACTCATGGCACAACCAAGGCATAAGAATATTAATATGCACGTGTGTGTGTAAGAAACTAGCACCAACCAACCTGATTTTCAGTTCTGTGGACAAAATGTAGTCAAATGTTGTATATGACACCTCTCAGAGACATGAGACTCCTATAAGATTGCTTGAACTCTCTTTTTGTAAAAACAGGTTTTTTCAGAGGCTTTAAAAAACCTTTCAGAAGGTTGCATACAAAATGGTTTCAATTTTATGATTTCAGATTTCTTAGTAAAATATGATTGCTTCTAACTGTAATATTAAAGTCCTCTGTGGAAGTATTAAGATGCACAGTGATTAAACACATCCCAAAATATGGAGAAAATGAATGACCTGTACATGAATTTGAAATATGTATCAGGTTTCCCTTTAAATGAGGGTAATTTTTGAGATAGGCTGCATTGACTTTCTTGTATATCACATTACACTGTATTGTATGTCTCATTACACTGTGTTATCACTTCATGGTATTGTAGTTTGTATGGTGACAGGGAGAGTGTAATGTAATGTGATGATGTACTGTAGCTGTGAAATACTATTAAATTATGACACTCTAGGGATTCAGTAAAATACACCATTTCCCTAATCTCAGTTTCAGAATCTGTAGGAGAGTGCCGAGGGAAATACTTACCCTGAAAGGATTTTCTGAGTTTACTTACCTCATTTGTGATCCGTATGGCTTATTGCCGAAATTGCCATTTCCATAGGATTCTGCTGTTGGAGTTGATACCTAGACTTTGTTTGTCTACTGCAGTAATGCTCCAGTAATCCATTAACTGCATGCTGCTAAAGGAGTGGGATCTCTTGTGCAGGCGGTCATTTAATTTAGAAGATTATGACTGCCTTTACTTGGTGCTTGACCTCATCTATGGCACAAGCTGAGAATTTATGAGACAGATTGACTTGGGAAGGATAAGAATACTGGCAATTTAAAAGCAACAACAACAAACCCCCCAAACTTCGTACACTTTCCTATGCCTCTATTTTTGAGAAAAACTGTCGGAGCAAATCTCTGTTCAATTTCTCCTGCATTAAGACCACTGGAGCAATACTCTACCAACATGAAATACAGGATGATCAATTGTCATGTATTACAAAACATATTTAACCTTGATTAATCATGATTCATAGACTGAATTTTTAATCTGATTATACAGGAAATGATTACCTTTGATCTTCATTTGCAACAACAAATGTATTTCATCGCTCAGGTAGATTCTTAAAATGTTATGTGTCTATGACAGATACACAGTTTAGCCAATGGCACATGTCTAAAAATTTTTTTTAATTTTAAATTATATGACATTGAATTTCAGATTGGTTGTCATGTAAAAGTGGATAACCATATAGAGCTTCTATGTATGGTTTATTTGTTTAGATAGAAAGAACATCTTAAAGCTTTTTGAAGAATCTTAAGAGCTTCATCATATCTAATATTTGTTGCCTGCAGTGCTGTTGTCTCAGTGCTTCAGGAACCATTTCATGGAAATGATTAAAAAACATACTTTTTCCTGCTTCTCCTCCAAGAGCCAATTTGTGGAAAAAACAAAGAATGGCACCTTTCCTTTCTTCTGTGGAGTATGTTTTCTGACTTGTTGGAATGAATCTTCAGTACCTCGAGCATTCTTAGATAATCAGTGTGCTTCATACTGATGTGTCTCAAGAATCTGTTCCTGGCTTTTCTCAGTGTTATCAAACTGTATCAGGAAATTGCACAGGGATGTGTCCCAGCATAGCATGGTTATGTGTGGCAGGGCGTGTGGGAGAAGATGGGCAGGAAAGGTTTGCAACTTAGATGGTGTGGGATAGGAGCATGACCTAAATGGTATTGCGTAAGAGGTGGAGATTGGTCTCGTTTTGACCGGGATAGAATTAATTTTCCTCAGAGTAGCTGGTATGGGGTTATGTTTTGGATTTGTGGTAGAAAGTGTAGATAACACAGGGATGTTTTAGTCATTGTTGAGCAGCACTTGCACACAGTCAAGGTTTTTTCTGCCTCTCTGCCCACTCCACCAGCAAACAGGCTGGGGCTGCACAAGGAGCTGGGAGGGGTCACAGCTGGGACAGCTGACCCCAAGTGACCCAAGGGATAACCCAGACTCCATGGTGTTCTGAGCAACAAAAGTGGGGGTAAGAAGAAGGAAGCAGGGGGACATTTGGAGTGATGGCATTTTCTTCCTGACTTGCACATGGTGGAACCTGTTTTTTCTGGGGATGACTGAACACTTGGCGGTTCATGAAAAGCAGTGAATGAATCCCTTGCTTTGTTTTACTTGTGACTGTGGCTCTTGCTTTACCTATTAAACCGTACTTACCTCAATCCATGAATTTTCTCACTTTCACTCTTCTGATTCTCTCCCCATCCCACTCGGGAAGGGTGAGCAGTGGCTGTGTGGGGCTGAGCTGCTGGATGGGGTTAAAACACAACAAGACAAAGGCCTTTGCATCAGTCTTTCCTGTTTCGGAATAGCTACAGTATGGAGAAGCATTTCTATAGTGAACTTACTGTACTGACTTGATCTGTGAATTACACTTCCTTTCACGAGGTATATAAAGTAAGACAGTGGAAAAACCATTCATGGTTTCACTGGAAAGCTTTAATAATAATTTGCATGTTAATTTATTTCTGAAAGCTAATGAGAATAATCAGGCCTTTGTAGTTCTGTATTATAACCATGCCTTTGATTATCTCCATCATTATCTCCTCATACTACATTATGTCTTGATCTAAATGTGCTAGACATTTTTTAGCTCTTGAATTTTCAACAACATTTTTTGTCAAAAATTCAATACAGTAATAAAAACTCATGAATAACATCTACTCTAGCCGTAGATCTAGTTAACTGGAATTTGTAAATCCTTTTCAATTCTGATATCTTTTATGAATAGCTCCTGATATTTTATTTGGAAATGTTTCATTTTGTTAAAAAAAAAATCCATTTATTTATATTACTATTTAAGAAACTGTCCCTCATCACAAGCAACTTGTCACTTATCTACTTGACTTCAGGGGTCCTTTTAATAAAAATACTGAAACACAAATGTAGTGATTCTTCCACAACCTCTCTTTTTATGAAACTGCACTGTTTTTAATCTTTCAGTCAGCTTTGAATCTGTTTGTTGTTGGGGAATACAGTCAGTACAGGTAGCTCAGTGCGCAGCAGCAGTGCCAGCTGCAGGTTGAGCTCCATCTGGGTGGTGAGAGCCCAAGGCAAGAGGGAGTGAACTTCTGACTCTTTGTAGGGGACAGACACTCTGAGCCGCCAGAAGGAGCCAATGACCCCCAGATTTTCATTTGCTTAGTCTGTGAGGATAAAAAAATTATGGGGTCCCTTTGTTTGGGTCCCTCCTTGGAGGCACCAGCTCAAGCTGTTTTTTTCTTATTTTGCTATTGCACTAAGATTAATTTGTTTTAAGGATCTGCATGTCTGAGACTGCTATGGGAAACCTGGTCTGACTGTGAGTGTAGGACGTGTAGCTGTGAAGGAGCTTCCATCCCAGCTCAGGTGGTGTGAGTGTGACTGCCTGAGTGGCTCCTGGGTGGCTGTACAGGGAAGTTCGCTTAACAGCATGATGTTAATAGATACACAGCACAAATTTCAGTTTTCATTTCCTGCTGAATTTTGATTTTAGCCCTCTCAGAGCTTTTAAAAAAGTCATCATGTTATGCAAATCTCAAAGTTTGCTTTTAATACTTGGAGAATTTCAGTTTTTCACACACATGAGATATTTATTTTTTATTTTTGTATGTGTTCTCTCCATTCTTTATCAGATGCACCTTTTATTTTTGATGGTGCATCTGTGAATTGGAATTACTCAGGACTTGCAGTATACCTTGAGTGATTTTCCTGCTACTGCGTTGATCAAGCCACCTCACTGGTTAAAAGTTGGACAAAACCAAATTATTTCCTAATAGAAACCTAACGCAAACACTGAGTTGAGATTTCATCTTTTGGAAGATTTTTTGCTTTCCTGCCTTTGTCTCATTCAGTCATTCTTGAAAAGTGGCACACCATAGGCAGTCAAAATGAGTGGCTTAAATCTGTTTTGAACACAATGCATCTGTTCATGGTTAATTCATCTATTTACCCCCTAAGAAACTGTGATCACCCCTTTCCAAGGAGATCCTCAACTGATTTACATAATGGTCAGAGTTCATTAGAAACCAAACTGTCAGTTTGCTGAGAAGCTGTACACTGAGTACCAAATCCCAGAGAAAAGTTTTTTTAATCACACTAAAACGTTGGAGTTTGTTTCTGAATTGATGAAAAAACTATTAATTATGAGTGTATTTTCATGAACATATGACTTTTTATTAATGATGGATGACCTTCAAAAGGTTAAGCTAAGAATAACCATGTTAGTGTTTACACTATGTTGATCAGAATAGTAAAATAGATCTGCTTCTGTGATGCCTGGATCTTTGTGTGGAGCAGACTGCCGTGACCAGGCGGCACAACACAGGGCCTTGCAGTAACCCTGTGATGGGGTCCAGATCCCAGCCTGCCATGCTGGGTTGGCAAGGATTTGGCCCCTGGAGGCTTTCTTGGCGGCAAACGCTGGCAAATTCTAGCCTGGCGCCACTGCTCTGACAATGGTGAGGGAGGTGTCCCAGGGAATTCTGAATAGATTTCTAAAATGTATTTTATACAACCAAACACTTTCTAGGGGAAATGGTGATACCCTGAGTCAGTTACATTTCAGGGCATCTCAGCTGATCCTCTGGTATTTCCTGAAAGAAGCAATAATAGATGGAAAAGTCATTCTTGCTTTAACAGTATCTGTTCACTAAAATATTTTCAACAGATTTCGGTAGGCTGCCATGGTTTCCTGACAATACTGTTAAATCCTGTGTATCTTCTCTGACTTCCTCTTTTTTTTTTTTTTTNTAATTTATTAACAAATCTCTTTACAGTTGCAAAAATGGGGTTGCTGGTTATTACTGAATACATTGCCAGAAAAATGGCACTTTGTGGTGTACTTACAGTAAAAGGAGCTTATAAATATATTGCGTCTGCTGCTGTACTCCAGTAGAGCCCAGTGTTGGCTGAAAAACTGAAAGAACAATTATTTCATTTAATGCAAAAGAAAATATCAATTATTTAGTTTTATAAAATAGAAAATATTTAATTTTGAAACTAAAGTTATTTGATACTGAAGCTGTTACTTGACAGATGATTAGTTCTTTCTCTAACTAGTGTGATCATTACTAGTCCTGAAATCTACAGATCATTTCTTCCTACTTTATAACACACTACTATTACACTTGAAAGGACCAGTGATTCTCACTTCTCTGCTTTGCAGCTTCTGCTGAGTGAATAGACAAGAAGGCAGAGGAGGTACAGTGTTTTGATTGGGCATTTTTACTGTTACCATAGAGACTCATTGAAAAACTCAACTAAATGTACTCCTTTAAATGTCAAACACAGGAAGCAGGAGGGAAATTTCAGTGGAAAAATATCTGAAAAGCATAAAGCTGTTATATTAGCTAAACTCACTGTGCCACTCCCTCATTCATTGTAGGTTAAGTAAATCCTGCTTCTGAACCGAAGGGAATTGTTTCCTTCAAATATGGGCTTTCAATTACCTTTGAGATATGAACTCTAATCTCTTTGGTAGAAGATGAAAATTAACTGTATCTACCAATGCCAGTCTTACATGAAGCTTAATTAATTTGGATTTGATTTTTCCTTCCACTTCAGCTAGGAAAAAAAAAGTAAGCACATGAGCAATAGTAAGAATCTGCAGAACACTAGACATAGCTGTGATGTTATTATCAAGGGTCAAGAATCACATTTAGCATTTAACATCACAACTTTGTACTATCAATTTTCCATGGGGGGTGGTCTTTCAGTAAGGGGTAAGTGAATAATGAGGCCAGTGTGGTTTTGGGGGTGGATTGACTTGCTGCAAGCGCGCTGATGGCTAAAAAGGCCGATGCGAGATAGGCAAGTCCGGTTGCAAAAGGCACAGCAGAAAGTCTCCATAGGCGGTGTTGGTGAGGCACGGTTCTTTCTGCGTTGTCTTTTCTCCTCGAGACCGATTCTGCCTGCGTTCTCAAAGGAATCAGCAGCATTATGGATGGTGTGTCTCCATGCCTCCCGATTGGAAGCCAGAGTGGACCATTGATGGTAGTCAATGTGGCCAAGGCTGAGGTACTGTTTCAGGGAGTCCTTGTATCTCCTCTTCGGGGCTCCTCTCTTGTGGCAGCCAGTGGCAAGTTCACCATAGAGCATGATCTTAGGGAGGTGATGATCCTCCATCCTGGAGATGTGCCCTGCCCAGCGCAGCTGCGTTCTCAGCAGCATGGCCTCAATACTGGTGACTGCTGCCTGTTCAAGGACAGGCACATTGGTCACGTAATCAGACCAGTGGATGTTCAGGATAGTGAAAGGCAGCGCTGATGGAAGCGTTCGAGGAGACGCAGATGGCGGCGGTAGATGACCCACGATTCAGACCCATATAAATGAGTGGACAGCACAATGGCTTTATAGACACTAATCTTGGTACTTTTCATTCCTCGGATGGTAAGATTGACCAAGAGATAGACAACAGGTTAGCAAAGGCATACAGTGCCTTTGGAAGACTCTATAAAAGAGTCTGGAACAATAAACACCTGAAAAAAAAAAAAAGACAGCCGGGTAGCACCTGGCACAGGCAGCCTCTCCTCACGACCTGGCACACACTTGCCATTACCACCTTCCCCCTCTCTTCTCATTTAAGGAGATTAAGAATGACTATAACTATTTAGAGAAGGGTCCTCGCTATCAGCAGCAATGTTGAACCACAGAAACCTCCCAAAACTCATACCAGATAGCACTGTAACTGTTTTAATAGGAGATAATGTGTGTATGATGAAAAATAAATGTAAGATGAAAATTGTGCATTGCATGGTTTGCAGGAGGATAAACATACAGTTCCATAAAAGATCAATGGGGATCAATTTTAGAATTAATAACCTGTCAGTTCTGGGTAGCTCTATTGTGTAGATTAAAACACTTTGGCTAGATTGGCTATATTAGAGTGAAGTATTTATTTTTTGGTCTAAGGTATTGGGCTATGGGCCAGGATTCCCAAGTTATTTAGTCCTTTCCCAGGTTTTGACAAATACATTGGAGAATTTCCCTTGACCTTCCTTTCTCTTGTTTATTTGTGAAACTACCACCGTGGTTCTGAGTATGTAAAAATATTCCATATACCTTAGGCCTAATGTTTTAGTAGTTAATCTTAAAAATACATTTCTTGGAATTCCTTATGTCTGATGGAAGAGCATGTTGTAATGAATTCATAAACACTGAAAAAACACATATATGAGTCTCATCTATGTTATTTCTTCAGTTGGAGGGTAAACTTTTTTCCCATGTGAAAACTTAAGTTTTAAAATCAAGATTCCTATGCAACAACAAACGTTTGGTAATACATAATATTTTAATTCTGTTAAAAACGCCCAACTTTGTTGGTTGTATGGTATTTTGTCCTCTTCTCTTTTTCAATGCCAAAATGAGAGATGAAATAAGTAAAGGTAGCAAATATTCAAAACTTTTCCTGTACAGAAAAGTTTTCCAATATGTCTTGAAAAATATTGTGGATTTTATGGTTTTTCTAAGACCTCAGTTTTCAAGTTTCTCTTGTTAAAAGGTATTACTTAGTGTCAGTAATTTTTTATTACATAATACTCTTCATGGTTATCTAAACAGATTGTCTCAATACATCCGTTACGCTGCAATTCTTCTTGATGCATGCTGAACATGAGAAATACAGAAGTTCTATTTTGACACTGTATCATGTTAAAATAAAAAAAACATAGGAAGGACAACTTTGCAAAAATTGAATGCTTGTGATTTTTTGAAGATGTATCACATTATTGCCAAGGGTGACAACTCTTAATCCTTCCTACAACCAGGAAAATCTGTGACAGGAGTAAAAAAGATGAGGCTTTTATTGAATTAATAGGAAAATAATAACAATAACTGTGGGAAACGTCTTGGGAAATCTTGTCTGTGCACTTTAATACACTGGTTCTATCTATTGAAAAATTGCTTCCGCAGATATTCAAAGTAGTATGTAAAATGAACTAATTGTAATTCTTATCTGTTCTCTGTTTTCTAATGGGTGTCTTCAAAAGAAGGAGGTCAAGAGACAGACACTTGTGCTATGACACAGTGCCTGAAAGAAGAGATGACAATGAAAGATGCTCTACATGTGTGAAGGACAAACCACTCATCACCTTTTACACCTCCATTTCTGTCAAATTACTAAGAGTAATTTATGAAAATATCAGTTTACTTCCCTAGACATTAACATATGTCTGCAAATACAATGACTTATTTTGCTTATAAACAGCAGTCTCAGAATGAATGTATTTGAGAACCACCTCTTTTTATGAGGTATTTTCCTTAAATAATCCTGCCATTGGCTATCCAACTTAATAAACTTTGGTGATGTCTGGAGAATGTTTTGAAATTTAATCAGGAACATAACTTTGGTGCTTAGTTGTGCAAATAGTTTTAAAAATTGTCTTTACAGACATTCAGAAAAAGATGAGAACATTTGCACATATCACATTGTCATTAAAGACTAAACTAGGATATATGCTAAAGGACTAGTGTTATCCTTTTCAGACCTTTCAAGAAATACTTAATGCCACATAGAAGAAACATTTAATGTTTTTAATTTGGTATAATTATAATATATTAGTTCTTATTCTTTATCTTTGTGTTTATCTTCCTGCTGTGACTTTGGAAACCTTGCGTAAAAGACTATATACAAAAAAGC
>VWZG01003992.1:0-16216 GCA_013396735.1 Grallaria varia
CTGAAAAATCTAAAACTGTAACAACACCTCACCAGCTATACTATTTTGTATGATTCCTCCTTAAAGTAACATTTGCTTCCACTCTCCAAAACAGTTGTTGATTCTCTGTACCTTCTGTTTTCTAAATACTCATACATATTATTATTTTGGCCTTTTTAATTTATGGTGTTTTTTATTACTACATTAATGTCAATACAAAAGTTTAACTCTGAGTGTCAGTTTGTTGACATTCTCTCCAAATGCACATAATTTTTCCTACAAAAAAAGAAGGAAAGAATTTAACAGAAACCAGAAAATTGGTGAGGACACTGTTAAATCAAGAGAAAGGGCTATGACTTTATCCCCAGCTTGATTTGATACTGTCTTGACTGATAGCAAAATGCATTCTTTATTTTAAGTTTTCTGTTGGTATTACTTGAAACATGTACTGCCATGCATCCCACAGAATAGCTTCAAAATTAAGATAACAAACCTTTAGCATTTTTCACACCGTAGCCTGATATCCTGACTGTGACAATCTCCAGCCACTTAGCTAAGGAGAGGATTTGAGCTATTGCCTCTGCATCCTCACTGAAAACAAAAATAGAAAGCAGGTTTTACTTTAACACTCACAAGAATCACCTTAACTTCAAAAGCAGAGGACACAAATCTAAACACATTAACTCAGTATTTGCCTGGCTTTATGGCTTCATAAATTTTTCAAGCAAACAGTACAAAATCTAAGTACCTTTAGATCTAGGTACTTTCTCATTTGATATCAGCTCCAAAGAAGAGCCAATCAAAAAATGCTTTTCATAAAAGTAAAATTATGACTGCCAAAAGAAATATATTTGGCTGAATAATCAAGGAGATATGCAGTCTTTTAAAGAGATTAGGAAGCTCAAACCAAGTTTTCCCTCCAAAAATTTGAAAATCCAACCAGTCCCAAAGCAACTTTTACCCTTTTTTTTTTTTTAATTAAAGGTTATGCAACCCGGTATTTCACCTGTTTATTTTTTGAGCCTGCAATGGAACAATAGGAATCACAGTATTGCACAGAGATTTGCAAAGTGGACAGAGATACTCTCCATTCTCCAAGTCAAATATCTGTTCCACATGCAGACGCTGTCGGAAGTTCAGCTGCATTGCTTCAAAGTACCTGCAACATTGAAAAGGGAATTAACTAGAAAGTGGAATGGCTCATATGAGACTTGAAAACTAATATTCAAACCGTTATTATATACCAAACAAGTCTCTTCTGTGGATGTGAAAATAATAAAACCTTTCAGCACACAGATGAACTCATGCAAAAACGCATGGTATGCCACTGATGGAAAAATGATGGCAAGTTTTCCTTGCTTATAAAATCCTTTTAAATTTCATTCCCATTTTACAGACAAGCAGTCCTTACATTTTCTACTCTTCCCTCTTATCTTCAACACAACATTGTATCTAATATCTCTCAAATGCAATTCATTACAGTAAATTTGAAACAGGGATTGCATATACTGCTATTTAATTTTACAAAAAAAGTACTGGTAACAATTCACAAATAATTAATCAGCTATTCATTGCAACAACTGAATCTCATGACTAGATTATGAATTGTCGCCTTCCTTTACTAGGAAGAGAGAATAATTTATATTATGATATCACACTTCAGCTACTTTAAACCCAAAAGGAAACAGAAATAACTGCAATCTTTTTACAGGTTTCATTATAATTCTGCCCCTTCGGTGGATGCAGCAAGCCTTCCAATTTCATTAATGTCTCAGTGTTATTATTATAAACAGCATTTAAATCATCTTGTCTGGATACACACAACTAAATTCAGTTCTAATGTCCAGACTGGGTATGTAGGACTTTAGAGACAGATATGAAATAATCTAACCTGCACACTGAGGCACTAACTAGATTTTTTTGTTTGTTTGTTTGCTTTAAATCATACATCTTAAGGGAATAAAACCCCATTTACGTAATAAGGGAAAGTGTGCATGCAGGAGCATCTGCAGAAGTTCTAATGAACACAGAATATACAGGAAAGTATTCTGTTACAATGAAATGATACATTTATTTTTCCCACATTCAATCAACTATGTTTGTGCAAGCAACTACTGTTCTTACATGTGGCACCTACAAGGATATTCCACACATTTGAACTTGTACTGTTTTAGAGGGTTGGCAGTATTTTTAGGCTGCACATAGAGAGGTATGGCAGGCATTGTTTGGAGGAATATTAGTAAGTTAGAATGTCTGTTATGTAGTAAATAAAAAACTATACTCAAACCTTCTGTGCCATCCCGTATGAGAAGAGCCTGTTGTCCATTTTAATGCCATTAACCCATACAGCAAGTCATCTTTTCTTAAAAAGTGCAAGAAAACTGAGTTCCAGTGTTGCACTACTTAGATCTATGCAGATGTAGATGGATCTGCCAAGAGCAGATGTATTACACTCAAGGAACATACTTCCGTATCAATTCAAGTGCGTGCACCTACTTATTCTGTACCGATGTTTCATTCTTAAAAAACTATATATACACACATATAGAAAAGTAAACGATAAGCACTAGAGGTTTAGTAGGATTCTTTTAAGTACCATGGCACAAGTACAAACAATACACCTCAAGAGATGATTTATAACATACATCTATAAACACTAGCTTGTAATTGCATGACCCAACTCTCCATCTGTTGGTAATACTTCACTGGAATTTCTATTATTATTTCACACTATTTACCTTGTTGAGACTTGTCACACCTTTGTGGAGTCAAATGCGGAATATTCTGCAAGCTAGGGAACTTGGTCTTTTAATATTCAGGCTGCATCCTAATCTAACACACTTGGTCTAAATTGTGTGTCCCCCAAACCATAGCAATCTAGTAGAGCTTATAGCCACTGTATCAATTCTTACTTGTTATTAAGGGTTTGTTCACCAATATGAAAGGGGTCACGTACAAGTATTGGTAGATTTAACTACTCCTATTCTATATGCAAGAATCTCATCTAAAGACCCACTGGAGTAAATCAGTTTCGTCCTTTAAGTACTGACCAGGTGACGGACTTTCAAAGTACAGCTACTTTTGAATGCAGACCTGATAAGATTCCTACTGGTTCTCACTGGACTGCTAAAAGTAAACCTGCTACATATGGTTTCTTATTCTTGACCAGTTTTACACCATTGTCTTTATCTGCATAAATTAGTAACTCCTTAGAGATTCTTCTTTGGGTCACAGAAGGCCCTAAAAACTTTTGACGATGATTTTCTTCATCAAGTCAAAACATCTCTCATGCCGTATTTCAGTTTTAGATGAGTACAAATAGTTTTGATCCCTTAATTAAATATCCACTTACTGTACTGTGTTTTCAGTGTGAACTTAAGATGATTTGGAAAATTGATTAATAAAAAAACATTAAAAAAACATTAAAAGACACATCCTTACTTCTGCCAGCAAGCTGCATGCATTACATGACCACAGCTTCCTGTGTGGGTCCCGCAGGGTAAGTCAGGGTGCATGAAGAGAGGATCTAGTGCATCTAGAAAGACATGGCAGAAAGAAATTACCGAAAAAAACCCAACATAACTTCCCATCAGTAGGAACAGAAATGAACAACAATATACACAGAATATGAACCTTCAGATTTTTGTTTTCCTACAGTTTTCTCGGTCACATTAAAACTCCATTTGGCTAATTTTTCCAGAGCAATAATCCAGCAAAGTAATCACAAGATAGAACCCACTTAAAACTACTGAAGGTTTTCCACTAATTACGAAGAAAAAGACAACACAATTCAAAAGTAGCAAACAGGTTAAAAAGAAAAAAGGGTTCTTTCGTATTGGAATGGTTCTATTGTTGGATTCACTATCACGGAAATTTTTTATGTCTTTCTTATTGTATTCTTAAATGAAAATGAAACTACCAAGGACAAGAAAGATGAGTCATTCCTCCAACTAGTCCCACGTATTTTCAATCTACTGACAAAAACAGCACTAATGAATAATAAAAATCAAGTCTGTGTTTTACTGACTTTGCATAATTTTAAGAAGCAAAAGCAATATGAGAATGTAATGGTATCTCTGTGCTGCACGTGCACTTGAAGTGAGATTCCATTTTCCCCTTAAAGATACCTAGGTAATAGTGAACTGAACAATAGCAGTCCTCCAAACTTCATCTGGAGGGCTGTTATGATTTTGAACAGGTACACTTGAATCTGGCAAAATGAAAAAGGAAAAAAAAAAAATCCTAGAATCCAAACTGCACTGACAATATTTTTGACAGCAGCTGAAGCTGCAGTAAGTCAAATGGAGACTGAAATAAGAATGTAAACCTTGGTACAACACTAAATTGCCACTATCTGGAATTCTGCTGTTGGAACAAACATTTTCTCACTTATTTAGGTTTTTAAAGTAAAAAAACCTCTTCCAGGCCTCCTTGTAACTGAGAAGCTGCAGAGGACCATACAGTAGGGAGTAAATACTATCAATAATCTCCAGAAGCAGCTTTAGGAAAATGAACTTCATTCCCTCCTTTTTTCAATTGTTTCAATAGCCCAACGTGTTCTGAAGGAAACATGTAAGTGTATCTGACTACAAGAGTGTAGGATTTAATCTGTACTTCAGGGTGCCACAGAACAGGGAGGAGGGGGAAGATGCCCTTCATACTTGACTTAGATAAAAATTCTATACAGCCAGCTCAAAATTGCCATTATGAGTAGTTTGCTACTAAAAAGAAAAATGGATCAAACAGGATTCTGTAGGAGTCTGTCCTGGGCCTAAGACTATTCAGTATTTGTTAATGATCCAGAGGAGGAAACACAAAACATCTTATAAAGTGAAACAACTTGAAAAAGGTTTTTAGGCATGACAGAGAATAGGGTAGTATCATGGAGAAACATGAAGCTATGCTGAACTTCCCTTTGGCTTAGAATTCTGCCTTGACAACATTCAAGAGTACACTCTGAACTAAAGCAGAAATAATAAACTGCACAAACAGAATTTAAAGCTATCTGCTAGAGACAGGAGTGTCAATAAAAAAATTGAACATAGTGTTCATTTTGCACTGAGATGATGACAAACCATCAATTCTCTCTTATAAAAAGAAAAAAAAAAAAACCACATTTGAATATAAGAAGGAATTGAAACTACAAGTTGTAACACCCTTGCACTGTAAAGGCAACAAACTAGAAAACATCTTGACAGCACTTACATACCTCCAAATCTCCTAACATTGCCATCTTATTGCTTACATATTAGCTGTAATAAGCAGGATTTGAAAAAATTACTGTCTCAGCTTTGTAAAAAAACATGGGCAGATACATGGAGAATATGTATTTATTAATCAATATCTAATAGATAAGAGCTATACAAATTTTCTTCTGTGTTGAAATAAACAGCATTCATTATACAGGGGAAAAAATTATCCCATTTAACTTTTACTTGTTATTTATTATTATTGTGTGCTTGAACCAAACTATTCATTTTATGATGAAATGTGCATCACCACCTAAACACCATTTGCTTAGGCCATGCTATCATCCAGCATACTTCTGGACATCCAGGCTGGACAGAATAATCAAATGTTTAGTACCTCCTAATTTCACTTCTGGTTTTTTGGAGGTTATTTCAGACAACATTTATTTCTCTCCTCAGTCTTTTGGGATTTCAAATATCCTCTTTGCATTTTAAAAAGCAATTAAATATTATATGGAGAACACTGGTACTTTCATTACTACTATCCAATATTAGTAACTGTCAAGGTGAATACACTGAAGTTATCTAGGTACTGTTTCAAGTTTTTTTATCCCATTCTGGACTGTATTTCTCTCTTTTTAAAATTAAAAACTCGTAGCATCAGAACTTGAATTTTTAATTTTTTTTCAAAAAGAGAGGACAAATGCAAAAATGTCAGTGAGTACTTAAGTTCTCCCTTATCATTCTCTTGATTTTCTTCTTTCCCTTAAGTAACTGATCACAATTTCTATCATGTTTAATCAATTGCTACTTACAAAAAATTCTGGTTGGTCTTTGTGTTCCTGCTACCAATATGCTATTATACAAATCTAACTGTCATGGTTGTAAAATTTTCTTGTAAGCTTTTTTTTTTTTTTTTTTTTCACCAGATACTATGTAACTCTTGGCCACACTTTTCTACTTTTTCATATTGTTGCTTTTACTATTTCCTAGACACAGGAGGGGAAAAAAACCAGAACAAAACAAACACCCAAATCCTTTTCAGGATGCCACATTGGACTCTGATAATGCTCATTTATTTCCTTCACATTGGGAAAATTTGCTGTTGTACTTAAACAGGAACTGTGAACAGTGCTGGATTTTTCCAGGGCAACTACTCCTACCAAATCTACATGTTTGATTAAATCTTTTTGTGAGATTGAAGCATTTCTGATTTCCCCCAGCAACAAACCTAAGTATTCACACACTTCTCATTTAAGTATTAAAGCACGGATTTTAGAACAATTTAAAAGTTTTCACCTTCTTTTTCTTAAGCAGGGTAAGACATTCAGCAACCTGACCAAACACAAGAGTTCTACTGGTTCAAAGGGTATGAGCTCTAGGTACAGAACTGCTCGTAATCTAAAAGAATGAAAATCACATACCCCCTGAGAGTTCAAGAATTCTGCTCCTATTCTGAGTTAAGGCAGTTGATTTCTGGACACAGGCAGATAATACCATGGCAGCACTTTCCAACTTTACTTCTTGCTCCTCCTGACAAAGAATACAGGTCAAGACTTCTTTCTCAGCAACAGATGGGCCTCGTTTGGGACCCAAAGCAATTCTGGAGCAATCAAGTGTGGAAGACATGCTGTAAGACCAGAAGTGACACAGACAGAAAATAATCAGATAGATGGCTTTTTCTAAATAAACTCAATTCTTCCAGACACCTAACAAGGTCATACACTCCTAATATTTCTGGTTTTCTACCAAATTGCTTTACAAAACCAAATGATGTCCAAGCAATGAAGAAACTCCTCAATCCTCACTAAAGTGCAGTATTCTTTAAAAACAGAAAGAGGAAGTCAGCTAACATAGAGTAACACAGTGAAATAGATTCAGACAGCAGGAAATTCAAGAAACTGTATTCAATGTAGATAAAATAAATTATAATCTTATACACACATTGAAATTCCTTCCCATTCTTGAAGAAAAGAGACTGAAAATGAAGGCCACTACCCTAAACCAATGCTTCGTGACACCATAAGCTTCCATATGATTTTTAAATATTCCCTATTCCAGAGTTCAACAATGATTTATAGACGACAATTCATTAAAGAACAAAGCATATGGAAGTGATCTGCACTTTTCTTCCAGCAGCTATTCTATTTCCCAGATTAGTTTGGTGATGCCTCAATTACACAGAAATTGTGAGCTGTATCAGATATACTATGCTGTTGAAGTATCTCTGGAAGAGGTGCAATCCATATCAACAAAATTATAACCAATATAAACCAAGCATCTTCAGCATGAAATAAGATTTCAAAACCTAACAAACAAATATTAGTGATTTGAGCTACAAAAAGCCTATTTTCGTCATTGCAATTTAAGCTTAAGACACATTGGCTTTCAGATTCTTTCCAAATGAAACAATTTTTCATATAAGGTAGATGCTCACCTCCAAGATAAGTGTTGTCAACTCAGCAGCTTTCTACCATTTTTTCAACGAGCAACATAAGCATCCACCATTTGAAGAACTGATTTTTTTAACGGTCTACCTTACACTGCTCTACAAAGTGATCCACTGTCCTTACATCAGCATAAACATGCTGGTTTACATCTAAATTTTTAACAGAAGATGACTTAAAATTAAGTGGAGACACGAGTTTGCTGACTGAAATGACATAATCTGTCCCTTGAACCTATTTATGTACTTCATGTAGCATACCTCATGTAGCAGGTAATGAACTCTTCTCACCAGAACTCTAGATGGTTTTTTTCTCACCTTTCTTCCTCCATAATAGCATCTTCTTTCCCCTGGGCCTCCAGGGTGTTTTCATACAGGAGCTTATGGGTTTCAATGAAATTCCTCTGAAGTGCAGACATCTGGGCCATTATCTTCTGACGGTGCAGCCTTGCTGCTTCTGCCTTTCTCTTCCGCTCAGCTTTCTCTTTATCCTGAGTGCTCTGTGTCTTACAATAAGAGAATAAAGAAGGCACAGGTAACTGAGAACATCAAAAAATGAGGTTTTCCCCAACTACCAGCATTCTAAACACTGACACCAAATGTCTTAACTGACAACACTTTAATGAGGAAAAAAAGGTAACTGCTATTGGAAAATAAATAAAACTCAAATCTTTAAATGTTGACTAGGTTTATGAACCTAGACAGAAGACTGTACTTCTGTGGTCCACAAATGGTCACTAGTACAATCCTTAGCCTGAAGACAAGATCAATAATACCTAAACCATTTTAATTAAGTACTTGTCTGTTCTTAAAAAATTTAGCGAGGTGAATATCACAAGCTTTCTCCAGTGTTCTGTTATTCTCCCCATAAATGAAATCTCTACTGAATATTCAGTATCTCCCTTACAGAAATTGAAGAAAATTTCATCTTGAACTGTCTACTGATGACACAACAAATGTAAAAGCTTTTTATGCATCTGTGTATTGAATTTTCACTATTCTTTATGGTACACTGGAAAATTATTCTTCCAGTATTTAATCATCTATCGTGTTTTCAAAAACTATAAACAAGGTATTTCTATGCTTTAGAAATGCAGAATTCAAAAAGCACAAGTAGACTTAAATAAAACATATAGAATCTAACTCCTCCTTTCAGAGGAGTTTTTTTACAAGACAAATTCAACATTATATACATTGCTTCCATTCACAACAGCACTGCTTTCTGAGAAATTCAAACAACAACAGATTGCTCCACAAGTAGTAGAACTGTAAGAGTGTAATTTCTTACTGCCTTTTGCATTTTGTTTGATACCTCACTGGGCATCATGACACCTACCTCAAAAAGGAAACACAGCATATGCTGTGTTTAGAGCTATGCATGCAATGACCAGCCAAGAGATTGTTTGGCAGCAAGCTGTTGCCAAACAAAATGTGTAAAGAGCAAACTAGCTTGTCTTTGCCTACTGTCTAAGGGTAATTAGATTCTTCTTTTGTGTTCAACTGCCAGTTGGAAAAAACAACAACCCCATGGGACTGCAGTAATCTTTGAAATCTCCACTTCATTGTGTCACTTGACCACTGGATTAAAAAGTTATTTTGAGGGAAGGGTAAAGAGACTGACAGAATAAATACTTAAGCCTCATGTCTTTACACAATCAAGGCAAAGCAGATTAAACTCGACAGGTCACATAAATTACAAAACATCATTTTAAGTGGATTTGCACTCCTAATTACTGTACAATGACAATAAAACAGAAAAGGCCGTCAGATCATAAAGACAAGAAATGGAAAAATGAACACAAATTATTTCCTTCACCCTCCTCACAGTTGTTTCACTTAACTTGGAAGTACAACCAAAACCCCACATCAGCTGCTGATAATTCCATGGAACACATTTAGCATGAATTTCCTTTATTAAAAATACCATTATTGGAATTAGAATTCTATTTGTAGACAAGATATTAGAAATTAATTTAAAAATTATAATTTCAGGCAACAATAAATTTAAGCACATTATTGAAAATAGTAATTCAAAACAATAAATACAAGGCTTCCACTGAACCTTTATTTTTATTATTACCTCATCACCTTTTGAAACTTCTGAGCCTGAGGCAGCTGCTACTGTTGTCAAACTAGATTTTTCTCTTAATCTTTTCACCATGTCAAACATCTAAAAGGAGAGATTTAGAGGTAAAAAATAAAACGCAACTTGGCTATTATTACAGTATAGATTAATACAATTACAAGATTGCAATATGTAAGCATGGAACAGGCTGCCCAGAGAAGCTGTGGATGCCCCATCCCCAGAAGCATTCAAGAACAGGTTGGATGGGGCCCTGGGCAACATGGTCACATGGAAGGTGTCCCTGCCCACAGCAGGAGGGTTGGAACTAGATCATTTTTAAGGTCCACTCCTAAGCAAAAACTGATCCAACACTTGAAAGTAGCAAGTACAATGACTTCTAAGTGTTAACACAGCATTCAAGAAACCATGTCTCTGGGGGGCAAAAATGTTGCAACAGATTAAACTTCTCAAGAAATCACTGCAGCTGTAAACACTGGATTGTATGTAGGAATCACAACATCTTTCATAAAAGCTTTCTCCATTACTGAAATCAGATCATACTTCTCTCCCCCTTGTGTACCTGCAGTATCCAATTGACTGTGTCCTTCTGTGCCTCTAACTGAGGAACTCTCTTCAGTTTTTCCACAAGCATTAATACGTTCACAGCATTTAAGGCAGAGCTTCCCATTCCTTTACAAAGTGAAAAAAAAGGAAAGGGACTTCAGGGGAAAAAAAACTCTTAACATTTTAATGTATTTACAATCATAGACACACCTTAAAATATTGATAATTATGTAACACATACACATGAACACAACCTGTCTAGTTACATTTCTGGTTAATTTCACCTGTTTCTTCCACTTATATGTAGTACAATTTATCTATCCCCTCGTAGATCAATAATTTCTGCTTTAGAATATGTTTGCTTAAGTAATTTCTGCTTAAAAAGTAACTGCCTTTCACTTCCAGGGAAACAATTAAAGCTCTTACAGTTTACCTAAGTTGGCTAACAGCTTAGTGTGCATAGTTTACTTCTATACCAAGAACTATTATAATTTCAAGAATTATTTCCTTCTTCACAACTTGGTGACAAGTTCAGTGTGCTTCTCTGCCACAGGTATGCTTTTAAATTGAGACTGTTCTCTTCAATGATATTTCCTTTGCAGCATTTTCCATAAGAAATTAATTTGTACATTTTTAGCAGGGAGACAAATAAATTATAAAAATAACATTTTTTATTAAATCACTTCTTAGTAAGAGCTTTCTTATATAAATACTGGTTATTTTTGCATGTCTTGTGTGTAAATGGGACTGGTTTTCCCAGTTATGTAAAATTAAAGATTGTAAAGCATTCTCTAGCATCTCAATTATAATTAATTTTAATATATTCCTATAGTTGACATGAAGCTTCTTAAGTGGAAATATATTCAGTGTGATGATACTTCTCCTTGACCAAAAACAAGAAAAAAAACAAAATTAAAGTGTTTCTTAACTCATGACATTTCAAACAACATTTTTTAAAATTTAAATAAAGGCAGTAGTTTTATGTATTTATTCATGGAGGAGGTATTTAAAACACACATAGATATGATGTTTAGGAACATGATTTAGTGGTGCATTTGGTAGTGATGGGTTAACAGTTGGACTTAATGATCTTGAGGTCTTCTCCAACCTAAACAATTTTCTGATCCTGTAATTTTACCTCACAGTTCTCATCTCTGTTGCATCTCACACGTAACAATTAGGTTTAGCTTGATAATGGATTTTTTAAAATTTGTTCTTGCACAGTGAAGCAGAAAATCAAGACAAGAGAATATTTAGAAAATGCAGATTCTAACCCTCACTCACTAGTCTTGAATGCAAGATTAGGAAGTGCTTAGCAGGGATTTGAAAAAGCACAGTCCACAGCCACCAAGTTTTGTTTCTATTATCATGCTGATAGTAAAAGAGTAACTTGCAGGTAGATAAGTAATTGTACAGTTCAGGAGTACAAAAGATGCAGACAGTTCACTTAAAGCCACTGCCATTTTTCAGGGATTTCCACTTCACTGCTGTTCTTGTGAAGGAAAAACCATTTTCAGTTATGTAACACTAACATTACTTTCAATTTCTTTCCCAGGAAGAGAAGCACATATCCCCTTCAACATACCTGGCAACTCAGAACAAAAGAAGGAAGCTAGTCCAAACCTGGTTTCTTGATTTATTTTTTTTTTTAATATTTTATCAGCTTTTAATAGAAAGCAAAAAGTAAAACCTGACTAAAATCACTGGATAACTTCTAGTTTATTTTTATCCTTACAAAATCAAGTTAGCCTAATTTACTCTGTGCTTTTAAAGAAAATAAAACATACGTGTTGCTTTGTGATAAAAATCAAAGGATACATCTTCTTCTGGAGACTTCTGTAACTGCTGCTTCTCCTCTAGTAACCCTAAAGAAAGGAGATGGAGCACCTGAAAAAGAGAGAAAAATGCTACGTGTAATTCCATGTTAGAGACAAATGAAAATTAGTATACATAATAAGGGTGTTTAATATATTTCTGTACTATACACCGACTACATCCATGATAAAATACCTGAAAAAGTGCAGAGATCATACATGGAAAGTGAAATAAAAACGCACAATACAAGTTTACTGCATTTTAGTATCAGTAAAATTAATAAACTTGCACACATTTTAAGTCAGTTACTTACATTACATTAGCAAAATGTGAAGCTTATCATTTTGCTGATATAAATCTGTATTTGGTTAATTCCAAAATCCAAAAATTAGCAGGTAAGGCAAAGCAATTAATCTATGCACGCTAACGAGAAAAACTGATTAATTCAAGTAATCTGTACATTCAGGTCCTAATTCTATAAATATTAAAACAACCACCTCCAAAAACAAACCAACCAAACAAAAACCCCTTCCAACAATGTCAGTAATTCCTTTTTTCTAAAGCATAAAGTCACTGTGGTAAAATTAAATGTTGAAACACAAAAATTACATTTATTTCATGACTGAGGCCCCAAAGATACTTAGGAGGCTTTGAAGCTCACAAAATGAAGCAATTCCAATATCTTTCAGATTATCAAACAGCTACTTAATTGAAGTTTCAAGAAAAAGATGAGGGAAGTAGAATTACATATTGAAATATCTTCAGTGATGAGGCAACAAAGATAGGAAAGCAAAATAGAAAACTGGGAAATATTTCCAATTTAATACTTTGTGTACCGTATTTTTATTTTACATTAGAGATAATTAGAAATATTTTGTCAGTAATGTTTATAAAAGCTGGTTTGGGAACAAAAACTAAATTATTATCATTCAAAGCTAAAGCTCATCTTTACATATTTGGATCTTATCATAAGCGGTTAACATGGTCAAGATGGGAATGGCCATAGGAAAATGACAGAGGCTGTCCATACCATTTGGATCATAGCCTCAGTCCACAAGTGGGTTTCCAGCTCCACTGCTCTCTGAAGAAGGGTCCGCAGGATGTGCATCATAACATCGCAGTTCAGAATCCTCACCACGTTGCTGAAGGCAGGACTGAAGTCTGGAGGAGGAGGTGGTGGCAATGCTAGAAAATGGAGATGGGCAAATGTATTACTGAACTGGCATTCCATTCAAGACTGCAAGAAGAAAGTAGAGAGCACAAACATACTAATTTCAGTGAAAGAAAAACTGGACCTTTGAATTCATACAACCATGCTCAAACACAATCGTTTGCCTAAGTCTGCTGTCATCCTTAGCAAAACCACGTACTTTTAGTGAGTTCTTCTCTAAAACACATGCAGGCTAAGCTAAACAATCAATGACAAGTACTTAGTAGTATCTGTAAAATCTTTAATACTTTGCACTGCCTTATCATTTATGTATCACTATTAAAAATATAGTTTGTGTTTTGCATCAGATAAAAGGTTGTCAAGTCAAACAAAAGCAAGCAGTGGAGCTTCCGAAGCTCATACTACAGCATCATGTGTCTGGAACCCTAAATTCTTTCTGCTACAGGAAAAGTCTGATTGTTTCTAGCTATGTACATTTTCTAAGCTAATACTGAAACTGTGTGATGTGGTATCTCTCCTGGAATCTTAGCATTTACTAAAAGCAGCTTATTTAATGCCACAGCCTTTTCCTATCTGGAAGCACTGACTTAAGTCTTCTTTTGGCACTTGGATGCTTATTTTCAGAAAACCTCTGTGAATGCAGAGTCTCTAACCAGCAATCTTTTGACAATTTAGACTGAATGAACGGTATGAAGTTACTGACAAAGACCACACAGCCACATAAAAGAATATGCCGGAAGTACTTGCAACAGAACATGTAGCCTCAGGGGAACACACTTCAATGTAAACAGTTATCCTTGTATTTTGGAACTGTACTGCCCAATTTCTGACAATTACATCTAAATAATTGCATTTTTTTAAAGTTCTACAAAATTAATGCCCCTGCTAACATTTTAAGTTGCCAAAGTGAAAGGGAAATGGGGGAAATTCAGAAGGTATTCTTGAAAATCTGTCAATTGTATAAATGAACAGTGGAGGAGGAAATCAAAAGTAATCAAAATCCCTTTTTTCCACCCTCATTAGTTTTCAGCTGTCATAATCCTACTGAGTTACAACCAAAGGAAACAAACTTTTTTTGAATGAGAGTATGACTTCCAATTCAACTGTGTCCCTTCTAAATGGCAACATCAATGTATTATTTTTCAAATAAAGCAAATAAAATTCATAAGAACTAATTCTGACTATTTCAGGTATGAAATGCTGCCCTGCCCCTGACTGTACACGAAAATTAAAATACACTTTAGACTAGGAAGTAAAGATTAAAGTAGTCAACTGGAGGGCAGCCTGGTAAGAGAAAAATAATTACATCTGTTGCAACACACAAAAGCAGGTGATAGCTGATTTTATTGAACTGCTCATTATACTCATTTGTTCAGCTTACCAAATCTTCCTCAAATCAATTAATGCTTGTGACATGAATGGATAAAAGTAAATGTTGCTTCCCTTTTGAGTTTATGTTATAATAGAAATATGGGGTTTTATTGTTTTATGTACTCATAGCTTATAGAAATTAACTCATTACACTTCAAAATCTCATTCTTGTATTGCAGAATGAATACAAGCACTAGTTCCTGCGACAAACTTCTCTATGTGGCATTATTAGGTCTTGACACTGTGGCAAAGAAAACACTCACCAAAAACACCCCTAGAAATTTTGCTTCTTTGTTACTCCACCAAAAACAGTATGAATTGTTCATGGGTTTGTCAAAGGGTACTACACCATGTTTATTTGCCTAGAAGGTAATTAAACTAAAAATTCCAGAAAGCCTATTTTTGTATTTAATAAATAAAATAGATAAAAGAAATGCCAGGTGCTAATTAATTACAATTTCTACAAATCACAACAAATTTAATACGAACTCAACTATCCACAATTAAGTCACATCTCCAAAAGCTCATTATATACACACAAGTACACACACTACCAAATTATCACATTTTTTGAGTCATCAGTTTCCAATTTTTACCTTCATCCCTATTTTCTTGTTTTCTTCTTTTCTTTTGTGTATGTTCAGCCTACAGAAAAAGCAGCATTGTATCAGCACCTCTACAGAAGTACCCAAGGAAACAATGAGAAACCCTACACTAGAAATCTGGCAAGACAGGTAGTGAATACTTGGTTGTCTAACCAGAATTTTGTCTGAAATCTGTTTAACAACATTGCATTTTTCAATTAAATTTGTAGTAGTGATAAATAACTGGACATATTTGCTTCCTCAGTAAGGGTTACAAAAGAAAAGTTTGAGGTTTTCCAGTACAAGGATAATTCTTATCATATTTTATTCTTAGCATAAAGAGTTAACAGACTTAATACAGGAGTAACTACGGGGGAAACACTAATGCAAACCATACTGTATCAATTTGCAATCTTCACTGAACATTTAGTTTTGGAGATAGCACCATGTATTTACCGAATCTGTTTCTTTAGATTCCATTACTTCCTTTGACTTGGCAAAATTCTTTAGACACTGATAAGTATGTACTATTTTTTTAACCCTTGACAGTGAATCTTACACTGTTTACCTTGCTGTGCTGGGTCTTAGTATAGTGATAGAAGAACATATTGAAATCCTTCAAGCATTCATCCTTCAGTTCATAAACTCCATGGCCAGAGACACCTGGTTTCCTTACAGAGATATATTTCATGACATACAGATCAGTAATGTATGTTCAGCACATCTTTGAACGTAAACAAATCAGTAACACAACTTATTTTCTAACAGAAGTGGAATAGTGATTCATTAATTTACAAAAAGCAGGAAGTGACTACAGTTATCAGTCTTTAATTTTCAAGACTGTTTACTACTGTAAATCCCATCCAGCAGCAAAATATTTCTAGTCTATACCATCTACAGTACATGATACAGCCTCTGAAAATTCTATTTAACTTTATGGCTCAGAACTTCAAACACTGGATGTCATAAAGAAAAGAATTCATTTTATATAAACCAAAGTACAAAACAAGCAATACAAATAACTACTTTCCA
>VWZG01003992.1:16259-62230 GCA_013396735.1 Grallaria varia
AAAATTAACTCCCATCTGAAAATTACAGAAAGTTAGCAACTAGGGAACATTTCAACCAGTTATTAGATGGCAATTGTCAAAGGTACAATGAGTTGTTAATGTTCCTAACCATCCCTGGGGACAGAAAAGAAAAGAAAAAGAACTTTTGAACATTCTCCCAACTAGTATGTGAGATTACTGAGCTCCCGAGCCTGAATTCGAGGAAAGAGGATGGCAAAGGGAAAGAAGCGGCAGCAGCTTAGGATATTCCACACACATTTCTTCCCTATGCATATTTGCAAACATATATACTTCAAGAGCAAAAAAAAAAAAGAGCTGAACAGAGACTGTACGGTTCAGCTTGTTTAACCCATATAATCTAAGAAATCTTACTTCACATTCAAGCTACTTACAAAACAACATTAAGAACTTACTTAAACGTAGCCACTCTATCAATTACATTCTCCAAGCCGGTTTCATTGTTCTCCTGGTAAAAAATTTAGTTTGGGATAAAAATGTAAGTATCTTCAGTATTATGCTAGGTGTAACAAAAATATGCAAACAGATTTAGTTAATTCCCTAAGTCAAGAATTAATGTATTTTGCCCACTGTTAATCAGAAAGCAGATACTCATAATTGGTNATTTTTTGAACCATCCATGTAATTCCCAAAGTAAAATTCCTAGGTACATCTATAGTTGCCCTTAATTAAACATAAACAAAGCCACATCAAATTTTAAAAGGTACACTAAAATAATTAAAACAAGGCTTTTTTCTCACAAAACCAGCAGACATTTGAACTAGTTTTTCTCAACTACTACAATTGATTGGTCTGTATTTGCACACATATATATACATACATATGNAGACTGTACGGTTCAGCTTGTTTAACCCATATAATCTAAGAAATCTTACTTCACATTCAAGCTACTTACAAAACAACATTAAGAACTTACTTAAACGTAGCCACTCTATCAATTACATTCTCCAAGCCGGTTTCATTGTTCTCCTGGTAAAAAATTTAGTTTGGGATAAAAATGTAAGTATCTTCAGTATTATGCTAGGTGTAACAAAAATATGCAAACAGATTTAGTTAATTCCCTAAGTCAAGAATTAATGTATTTTGCCCACTGTTAATCAGAAAGCAGATACTCATAATTGGTAAGTTCCAATGAAGTACCAAAGATGGATAACATTTTGACTTAATCACGTAAAACTTTATTAATAGCAGAGCTGATCTCTAGAAACAGGGCAGTGCTTACTCAGCATCAACGGAGGCAAAAACAGAGGTTTGGTTATTTTAAAACTGTGAATGTGGATGTTATGATCATATTCCAGGGTATTTAATTTACAATAAAACTGCAGCTTTTTGCATTGATCACCGGCCCTGAATACTTGCATAGACTATAGAACCAAATCCACATCTCTCTCTTTTGCTTGAATTTTCAACAATTGGAAGAGAATGACCAGGAAATTTGTGTTTTCAAATAGACTTGTAAACACTTGACTTCCAATTGATCTTCACAGGTTTAAATTATCAAAATTACAGATTCAAATACACTGATGGTACACAAGGCAGAATGGAACCCTGCTGCGTAGTCCTACTGGCCTGACACCAAAAATTTTAAAACTTTTCTGCTTCAATCTAGAAAAACTACAGCAGAATATTTGAAAAAATTCCACCTCTTAATCAAAAAGCATAATTTCCACACAAGCCTTTTCCCATCAGTCCATACTTGAATCTATGACATTTACCTTTACATCAGTAACGTGTGCAAGCCCCTTTGTCAGGCTATTTTGAAATTCTGAAGCCAACATTTAAACTTTGTATCAGAAATAAAATGCTTCTACATAAAGATATGAAAGCTAAAGAAGACAAAACAAGAACAATAAGTGAAGAAAAACAGCAAATAAATCAGGACTCACATTTTCGGGCAAGGACTTGGTAATTGCACTGTGAGCCATTGGTTCAATACATAACAGATGGATGATTTCTCTCATTATAATATCTTCTTTTGTCACATTGCTGATTCCAGGAACGTATCTTTCCCCTGTCAGAGCCAATCAAAAGGAGAACGGCAAATAAGACAGGTATTATAAAGTAAATCTGAATTTTCCAGTGATAATGCCACTGCTGGAATGTTTCGTTGTATAAGTTTGCCTTTGTCAGAAACCTGTCCCTACTGTGAGAAAGTAAAAATGTTTCTTAGCCTAGTTCCTAACAAAATGGGCCGAGATGGACTTTCTCTTCATAGTCTCCTTTTATGTCAGTTATGAAGTTATCTAACAACTTTTTTCACTATGCAACCCCTATTGCTTCCAGTTGACAAACACCTGTGTTACTGAATCATATCTTTAAAATAGGCACTCTCCAGTATCCTCTCCATATCATCCATGTTAAAGAAAGTCATCAAGCCCATTCTGTCAAATTAATAATCCATTATCACAACAAGAGATATGAAACTTACCCACAACATAGATGAGAATCTGTAGCATCTCTTCTATTAAAATGTTATATTGTTTGATTAAATCCTGAAAGGATTAGAGAAATCAGTTTAAAAAAAATTAACAAAACTGCAGGAAAATCCATTAAATGACCCTGAGCTCAGCCTTCATATCTACTACTTTGCTGAAGTAATGTAAGAAGAAACTTCCATTCTAACAAGCCGGAAAAAATGTCTACACTTGTAGAAGAGAAGTGCAAGATTCACAATCAGAACAAGGAACAACAGCTAAAAAAGTATCCCAAATGAAGGGTTATATCGAAGTTAAAGTCTCAAGAAGTAGCGTAACAACCCAGGAAATTTCCAGCCAAAATAAAAGCACATAACATGGCCTAAGAGGCACAGAAATTTCATAGTGAAGTCATTTATGTGGATTTTGGTAGAGGCGCTAAGAAATAAAGGTCAAAGGGAGCTAAACTTGTTTGCTTATTTTGAGTAAGCCTCTACAAATTCCAAATACAAACTCATTTATCTAACCACTAGCGCCCGTGTTTCCTGACTTCCAGCGTGGTTATAAAAATGCAGTTATCAACAGTAGCTAATTTTTCTTATTCGTGTTCCATATACTCAAAGCTGACAAGTTAACCAGAAGAAAATCTTGCTACTTACCTGATCTTTGGTAGGTTTGATCTTTTTGAAAGCATCAGCAAGCTCGTATCTCTGTAGCATCAGCAAGAGGAACTGGTTTGGGTCCATAAGAGATGCACCTATCTATCAAAAAAACCAAACTAATATGAAAATCAGTTACTATTAGTTATTCAGTAATTATAAAAAAAAATTGCCTTTCACCAAGAAAAAAAAATTCATACAAATTTAACTACAGTTTTTTTTAAATTCCATTAAAGTTTTGTAAAACAAGAAAGCAATTATTCAAAACATTATACCTGAAGCATGATGATGTCTTTATCATACATCTCCTCTCTGCATTTAACATCTTGGTAATAAAATACCTGAGAAACCAGAAAACCAAATTTAAGTAGAGACAAAGTAATGTATGCACCAGTTAATCTTTGAGGCTTTTTTAAATCCTACCACACCATTATTGAGAAAAGGAAAGTCCGTATTTCTTTCAAAAGAAATGTGCGCTTTGATGGAAGTGCTAAATGTTTTTTCACCTATCCAGAGAAAGCCTATGCCTTACTTATGAAGTTCTCTTCCAAGAGAATATAATTCTAATGGCTGCTATTGATTAAAGTCAAAACATCCTCCTCCTCTCCCAGTTCTCAGAAAGACAATTCTACAGGGTGCTACCAATATTTACTTTGATTTCACCAAAGGGTCCTGTGCAACATCAGAAGAGAATTTCTGCCGTCAAAGGAAGAAAAAAAGTCAAACCAGAGCAGTCAAATTCAATGGTAGACTCTTCCTTTTACCCTTCCTCTTGCAATGAAAGTTGCAAGTATTAGAAAATGTTTGTATGTCCAGCTATACGGCTCTCAAAACTCTAGTATGATAATAAAACAGGGTAACTTTTCCATATAATAATTTCCATACACCAAGAGTAACTTGTAACATTTTATAAGCAAAAGCACCAACAGTACTTATGCAGTGATTACGCGATCTGGAAGCAGCTTACAAGTAGACACCAGTAATATAGCTATTGCTTCACAGAGTAAGAACCAGTCACAACAGAGATGGAAATACTTATCTAATACAGGGTCCAGGGAAGCAAGCCATTGCTGAAGCTGGAAATAAAACCAAGTAACCTAAATTTCTACCCAGAAACCTTTCTGTTTAGTGTAGGAGTGACATCCATGACTCCTTTCTGCACTGGATGAAACCACCACTGGAAGCATTACTGAGCAACCCTTGCATACACAATTAGGACCAACTTGCCACTGAATATTGTAGCGAGTACCTGGCTTATCAGGGAGAGCCCATTCCTTCTCCACATCTCTGCAGCAACCTGAGCCACCAAGACAAGACATCGCAAAGGATATTCTACTAGCAGCTCCACTTGAAATTCTTCCTAGAATTTTAAAAAGAAAAAAATAGAAAAAAAATCAAGTAGGAATAAGTCTGTCAATAATTACAGAATTTTAAGTTCTAGTGACCAAAGACATATTGATAGCTGCAAAATAACATGTGTGTGAGCCACAAAGGTTACAGGATATAATTTTAGGCTTTTTCTTCCCAGAGTATAAATCATAAGAAGCATTTGAGGGGGGAAAAAAATTTTTAAAAATCTTACAGGAGAAACAAACTCGTGTAATCTTGAGATGGCTCCAGTCTTGCTTAAACGTACATGAAGACCTACAGAGATCAACAGAAAAAAAAATTAGAAAATAAATCAAAATCAGTGAAGGTTGTCCTCCAACCCTTTGTAAAAGTTAGCTAAATCATCTACAACTCAGAAAAGAAGTCAGTTTGTTCAGGAGACTTTTTTTTTTTTAAGATAGAAGATCTACTACATTATCACAACAGTTCTCACCAGTCCACTCATTGAATTAATTAACACCATTTAAATTCAGGTGCTAAATAGTATTAGCAAAATTTTTATTTCACATTTAAATTACATGTCAGTAGTAAATGAATTTCAAGACTACAAGGCTTAACAGATAGTATCTTGATATCAAATGATGTGATACAGAATTTACATCTTAATAATAGCATATGATTTCATTTGTTTTCTACAGAAAGCAGCTATCACCCACTGCTGTGGTCCTTTGTATTCTGACTGGAAATCTGACCTGGCATGGTGCAAACATATGTCTTTTAGGAGGAGCATTTTAACAGTCCTAAGATATATGTGGCTGGAAAATAGATTCAAGATACAGTAATAATGAACATTCATTTAGACAAAGCAGGTAGAAACAGAACCACATAAATTCAAATAGTCCAGAGAAAACGATCATCTCATTAAAAGGGAACTTCTTCCTTCTTGTCTGACTTCATTCTCTCTCTCCTGTTTAAAAAAAAAAAAAAANTCCAGCCTTCATGGCAAATGTTTTTTTGTGAAAAACTTTCCTGTAGTGGGACATATGGTGAACACATTTGCCTGATCGTGAGAATGTCAGAAAGCCAGAGAGCAACTGATCTGCGAAACACTGAATCCTTAAGTGCCTTCTGGAGTAAAGAAACAGAGATGAATGACAAAAGTAGTTTAAACAGCAATCAAAATAGATCACCTACCAGCAAGAGTCCTAGACAGTGGCAAATGTATGCTGACAGGATCTGCAGACACTCTGTAAGGTCTGCTCTCCAGGGTATGGCCACACAGGTGAAACACTGTCCTCTCCCGAGAGCGGCCATTTGTGCTGCATCTCATCACAGCTTTATGGCATTCTCTGTAGGCTCTGAGCAACAGCTCTTCCTGGAATTTAAAGTAAATGCATAGGTTATATTTATGCACTCCATCCTTTCTCTCTTCGTCACACCACACATTAATTCTTTCAGATTCGTTTTTTGTGGAGAACTATACTAAACAGTAGTGAGCTTTTTTAAACACTTGCTATTTAAAAAGCCCTAAGGAATATCCACAAAAGGCACGCTTGTAAAATCCCAGACAAGTGATATACTTACATCACAGGCACACCACTCCTGGAACATCAAAAGAATGTTTTTGAGCTGCATCTGTATGGTGATAGCTGCTTCCCAGTCAGGGTCCACCTCAATGTGCTGGCCAATCTGCCTTTTTATCTCCTCCATTCCCTGAAATGGAGATCCCACAAAATACTCAAGCTAAATCAGTGATCACAGGCCTAAAACAACACAAAACCCCACATGCAAATGGTTAGAATCCAGTTTATTCAGATATATGTAGCTAAAACTGATGAGTATTATTTCTATAAAGTAAACATTACATTTTCGCCCATCCAAGACAAAGATTGAAGGATTTACCATCATAATTGCATGTTTATATCCACAATATCGTTATGGACAAAAAGAGGAGTAAACAAAAGAGCTGTAATATCTTTATAACTGAATATTAGAAAGGAATAATTTAAATGCATTGTACCTGCATGCAAGTTAGAATCCTTAGGAAAGAAACAAATCCTTCCAAAAAACGCTCCCTCAAGCGGTCTGTCCATACTGTAGGTTTGCTGACTAAGACATACCTGTCCCCAAAGAAAACATTATCATCCTTTGCTCCGACTTCTCTTCTGCTTATTCTTGTATTATTTCAAGTGTTTTTTGTTTTAAAACAATCAATTACATTATCATTTTACATCACTCTCCCCAACTTGAACTAGTCATAAAACTTTCACCAAATACTAGAGTTGCTAGTAGATTGGTATGACTGCATCATTTGAAATTAGTTTTTAATTCCAGGGTATTTGCGGTGGTTTGCTTTTATATTACTCAATTTATTAGAGTAATTTGGTACTGTATGGGTAGAAAATCCTATGCAGATAAGGATTATACAACTTTCCCAGAATGATAATGAATAGGAGCCAAATTTCCCATACTGTCTTAGATCCAACTGCATATAACATTTACATTAATAAATAAAATGTATCAGTGAAAATCAAAAATTGTTTTTACAGAATATAATTTCAGGATTTTAAAACTTCAGGTTTCCACTGAAAAAGAAAGCATTACAATTTCACCTATTTTTCTGAGGGGGTTGGTTTTGGGTTTGTTTTTAAAGCAATTCTGTCATCAGATTCTGAATTGAAACACCTCATCTTACTACAACTCATCTTAGAATTGCTCTAGCTTCTCAGCTTACACTTACCTGAGGTCGTATATTACTGCATATACCCGATTCAGTTTGTCCTGACTGTTGCCTTGGAAGTTGAACTTGTCATTTTTGTCTAGGTACTCTGGAAGCACTTCTAGGACTGTCTCTGTAATGGTAGTGATTACATTTTGCTCTTCAATAAGATGTCGAGCCTGCAAAAAGAAAAATTAAAATTTTTTCTTCCTACTATTTTTGTTGAAGAGAATTGGCAAAACTTTTTTCCTTTGAATCCAGTCTTTCTGATTAGAAATTATTTTTAGCATTTGCAAAGAGAACAAGACAAAAAAACTCCCACAGTATTTGTTACACAGGAACACAACTGCTATCAACTTTGTATGTTTGTTCAACTCTAACAGCATCAATATAATGGCCATGTTACCCTTTTTTCTTGAAAGATCATGTAGAAAAGAACTTTCACATTAGTATTTCAGGCAAGAAACACATAACCTTTTAAACCTACAGATAAATTTCCCCCCACAAGACAATTTAACGTATTTCACCCCCACAAAACACATTCAACCCTTTTTTACCCACTTACCCCGTTTTAAGGTTACATAAGAACGTAAACGTGAACAGTAAATAAATACAGAGAGTTAATGCAGAGTACAATATGCCTAAAACTTACACTCATTTGCACTTCCTCTATGTTCTGTAATGAATCAACTCAAGCTCCTGCTTTCATACTGGCCCTTATCAAATCTCAAAATCATTCATATTCAAACCCAGCAATGCATCAAGACTCTTTGCCAAGGACAAGAGTCTTCAAAGGTGGTACTGCTAGCAACTGTAAAACTTGTATTTCTTGCAGACACAGGCTATACATACCAGAGTGGGTACAGTGAACATCTGAACTGAGAGCGCTGTCACAGAGAGAACTCTGTCGTGATCATCATTGATGTATTCTTTTTGCAATGCCTTGTAGTACTAGAAAAAGATAATATTGGGGATATTAAATAAATGTTAATAAAAATGCTTACTTTTTTATTTACAAGAATTAAATCTCAATGTCCTTCTAACAGAAGCAGTTCAGCCTACAAACATGGCACAACGTCCTCAGTGCAACAAAGCAATTCAATATGGGCCTTAATACTGAAGATAAGCACAAATTTAACCGACTTGCCAGACTGGAACCAAAGTTTTTTTTCTCCTACAACCAATATTAGCCAAGAAAAGATATTAAATATTTTAAAAGAGACCTACATAGACATTAACTTCTTATAAAACAAATCTTCCTCCTACAGTGAGCTGCACAGATGGTTATTTAACAGCTGTCTATAATAGACAGCAAGTAATGCAAGCCTTTGTTTGCTTTGTTTCAGCCTAGAGAAAACCACGACATGACAATCATCTTTACTGAAATTAAAAGGTCCCACCCTTTTTTAAAATGAAAACCACTTTGTCTTAGGTTTTGTATATTTCTGAATCATTGTATCTAATTTTCAGAAAGAAAGGCCAGTTTCAGTTGCAGTTCACCTGCCATTTCAAAAAATACATGGAATAATAACAGCATTCAAATAACCACATATACCTACAAGACTCTAAGGAACAAACCAATGATGTGGGAATTAATTAAGCACTCTGTAAAGGCTGAGTTCGTTATTGAAGCTCTGCTTGTTGAAAATCCATTATTTATAGTGAAACTATTTTCAACTTGGGGCGAAATTTTACCAGGCTAATATAAATTCATAGCATAAAAACGAAATAACCATTTACCTTCACAAATTCCACAGCAAAAAGTTTTTTGTATTCCATTTCCATGAAAAAACTACTGAAGATAAGTTCATGGAGGACCTTCCTTGCCCCTGTAAAAAGCCAATACAATGAAGCTTTTTGTGGAAAACAGAAACCAATTACTAAACTATTAACTGAAAATCATTAAAAGCCTTGAAAGGGTTATGAAGTACATGAACAAAGGTATTAATTTCTTTTCTGTTTTTGATGTTTATTGGTATGCATTTAAAAAACACAGTAAGCACCACATCACTCATAGACTATATCTTGTGAAAAGATTTTTTAAGATACGTAACACAGGAAAAAATTGAGGGGGCAAATATATAACCCAAACACCAATTAGCTCAGCTGTAAAAATAAAGGCTGTATAAAAAACATAATATAAAAACTATAAAGAAATGTAATTCTACCTGCTTAGCGCTTTTATCTATTTGTTACACACAGATGAAAAATTAATTTGCCTCTTCACCACCAACATGGATACACAAACCTTTATGAAGTTTTGCATCCCATAGCATCAACTTGCTTATAAAGCAGGGCTTTTCAGATCCAGCTTCTTCTTTCAGACATATTTGACAAAAGATCTGACGGAAGTCACCTAGAAGGAGAAAACTATCCATTTGTACAAGAATGCTTTGATAATTAAATTATTTGACCCAAGAAAATGAGAATTACAGAATTCCAGTCTTTACAAGAAGAAAAAAAGAAGGCACTTGGGTATGAATTATTTTTAACAATGTTTTTTTCTCGAATATACTCCCACATACACTTTCCTTCACTAAATTCTTCCTGTTATTCTTACCTGATGAATTTAATAAATCCTGTGATGCATAAGAGTATTTTAAAATTAAAATCATTTAGACAGCTTTGCAAAGCAGATCTGTAAGAAGAATTCAATATGTCAGCACAAAAATGCACAGGCTAGGCAAGTCTATGCTGGTCCCTGCCTTGGGCCTTGAAAGTCAGTCTTTTGTAGAAATTTAGAAATTATTTTATTTTCTTGCACCTATTGGTAAATACAGTACTCACTGAAATAGTTTTGGGGATCAATATTTGCAGTCACCTGTGAGTTACCAACATGCAGAAATGAAGCCTTATATTACTGATTTGAAAAAGAAGAGTGTCATGAATCAAGTTCCTGACAACCTGGAAATAAACATTAAAAATGTTTATTGGTTCATATTCTACCACTTGAAGCAAAAACAGGAAAAGAACAGGAACCATCAGACCACAAAAAAGTTACAGCTGAGTACTGAACCTCAGGCTCTTAAAGCCTCTACATATATAATCCAGAACAACAAGGACACGAGTACTTGACTTCAGTCTTTGTGCTTTAAGACCCTCTTAAAACATATTAAAGTATCTGTCACCTTGTAACAATTTCTTCACCCAAAATTCTACACCCAACATGGGACACTCCTTTTTAGTTTAACTCATAAACTAAAAACGTAATGCTTAGAAACCGAAAGTTGTGGGGATCTGCTGGGGCACTGACACCAACTTGCCTATACTCTCACAGAGGCAGCAGCTGAACAATTAGCTGTCAATTGGCATTTTAGGTAAATTCATGAAACTGAAAATACAAAAAATTAGCAAGGAAGAAAGGTGTGGATAAAAATCGATTTTTCACTAGACAACTTGAAACAAACCACATAGTTGAAAACTTGTACTGATTAAAAGAACTGTTTGAGGAATCCAGCAGGAAAATACCATATGTGAAAAAAATACAAACTTGATAAGAACAGAAAGCTAAAATCTGTAAACTATCATAAAGAATTACAAAAAGGTACAGTTCTGATCTATTTATTTCAAGGGAAAGATCGGAAAGTGTTCAGAAAAAAAAAGGTAAGACATTCACTCACTTTATTATCCTTACAAAGGAGGCTAAAGCCAGATTTATCCTACCAAAAAGGAGGATAAGCAGTGAGTAGAGCTTTATCTATGCATATTTGTACTGTGAAGAGAAATTTTGTAATGGCTTTAGTGTGGCAAAACACAGGTATGAAAAAGAAACATAAATCAAAAGATTCAGAAATCTTCATTAAAACAGTGAGCATCATCAAACACCAGAACCATGTTTGAAAGCTTAAAACAGACTTTCCACTACTAGATGTTTCAATTAAGTCTTTACTTTGCTTGTTTTACTGACACTGTCTAATTAATCACAGCTATCAAATCTGAAGCAGGAATTAATTCAGAGAATATATGTTTTCAGTGATGGAGATGTTCTGCAGCTTTCCACCAGCACTGGGGATAGCTTTTAAGTACAGGAGTCTCTGAAACAGGGTGTGCGATGCTGAAACTGAGAATAATAAAATCTCTAGAGGAACAGACAGAGTTCAAGCAGGGAAAGATATTTATTTCAGCAAGAAGGAACAGAAAAGTACTGTTATTCATAACCAAACTGATGGGTATCAGCACCCATCTTCCTGTACTATTTATTTACTAACTAGGAGGAACATGAAAGTATTTTAACTAAGGGAATACCATATACAACACTGCTCAAGACATTTCTGAGAGAATTAGTCATTCAAATACTGCCATGGCATTATTGTAACAAAAATTGCTTACTTGAATAGCTCATGAGTTTGTTCAGCCAAGAACCAAGACGCAAGGCAAACTTCTGGTGTGCCATAACATCAGCATGTAGAACCTCCACATGAAGTGGTCGCTCAGAAACATTTTCAGAATGCCTCTAGGAGTCAAGTAAATATTAGTATATATAAAACAAAGATAATATTCACTTCATTATTTATCTTAATCACCCAGCACCTCTCCCAAGCAAAAAAAGGAAAACAGTTTGACATTTTATTTCTCAAGATATATAGATAGATATCTATCTATTCATCCCAAATGTGGCGACAAATTAAATTTTAAGAAGTGCACAGGCAAGTTATAAAACCACTGAAGTACTAAGTTAAAGACTTTAGAGAAGACAAATAAGTCCCATATTAATACTGATGAGGCTGATTTTTTTTAATGAGAAAATTGTTTTAGGAAGTTACCTTAATTTCTTCTTTTGCTTCTTGACAAGAGGCATAATGTCCTGCCTTCACAGCTCTACGACCCTGTTTAAAAAAAAAATTGAGCATGAGACCAATATAAAGAAAATACAAAATGTTACCAGTCTGATCCTTCCTATTATGTTTTTTATACATAATAGAAAAACAGAGACCAACATCACTCATGGCACTATTAGATATCTAGAAGCACATCAGAATTAACATAACTGTCTTTGGAAATAAAGCTATTTAAATTAACAACAGAAGAACATGGGTATGTTCATATTATTAGATAAGGAGAGTTCATGTACACATTAAAACAGGTGAGAAAGATTTCTGCATATTATTTTAAATAGAAACCACATCAACTATTTTCCCAGCACACAGTACACTCATCCTGAATTGCTTTTCTACAGTCTTTCCTACTATTTCTCCCTTCTCTATATGAAATAGCAATGTATATTGTAAATCTGGGTTTAATAGCTCTTTCTGTAAAGCCAAGAACAGGTACAGCTTAGACCTTAAATTCCACTCAAAGGAAATGAGAAGTATGTGCTTCCTAAGGAATTTCTCCACATTGCAGAACTACACACCAGAAGAGAGGAGTATGCTGTTGACTGTTACAATTAAAATGCCATAACCCAGCCCTGTTCTATAGCAAGCACTTTGTAAAATGAAAAGCCTGATAAATTCTTGATCCAAAATTTAGACTTCAATCAAAAGGAATCCTCATAAGGGAAACCTTTGAAAGTTATTCTATAAAAGCGCATGTATATACATTTTTTATAAAACCTGAAACTACAGGGCAAGACTCGTAATTACGTAAGACTGACAAAACTAACTAGATACAACTAGATTTTCATGACTTGACAAAGAGAAAAAAACAGAAAACAGTTTTTACAGATTAAAAAGATATTCTGATATTAGTAAGATGTTTTATACGTAAATACACAACAATACACATACAGCTTTAGACAAAGTTGCTTTGTGTGCAAACAGTTAAGTTTTTTTAATACTTCTGTGAGGTAAAAACATATGGTTACAACTAAGATAATTTGAACACCGATCATGCTTTTTTTCCCCATCCCACTGGGAAAAAAATTTACATACTAGTATAAGTTCTTTACATGGGATTAATTAAAAAAATTAAGTAGTAAAATTGTCAGGTTTACCCACATTCCTTCACAGATTCTTCCTGGGTTTATTTCCTTAATTTGAACTTTAAACATTTTCAAATGAAGTCCGAGTCAGAAAAAGCACTAACTCTTGCAAAATGTAATAGGTGTACTTCTGACTTGCATATTTTTCAGAGAACTACTACTAAAATAAAACAATCTCAGTTGAGAGGAGAAAAAAAGTATTAAGAAAATATGATAAATATGAAAGAAGTAACTTCAGGTAAATCAGCTCTTCCCTTTCCCAAGAAACTGGTTTTTTGTCCTGAAAAAAAATTAATACAGTTTTAAAAAACAAACAAACAAACAAACAAAAAAAACCCAAACCAACTTTCTTGAAGCAAGCACTGACTAACAGTTACTCTGCAATGTGCCTTTCTCTCCTCAAGCTCTAGCAACCAAGAAACAAATATTCTATAACCAAGTGGCTATAGTGGCGATTCTTAATGATTAAAAGGTGACTTTCTCCCATATCCCCAAGGCACTAACCTCTTTATCTATGGCAGTAGTATGCAACTGGGCTTCACCATGTTCGCAGCCTAGTGCCCTTTGCAGGCTATAGATGACATGATCATAAGAATGGTGTTCATCATTGAAAAGGACACAGTAGTAGCTGTCTACTTTCTCTCTGCTAGGAAAGAGGTAACATATAATATACAAATGAAAATAAAATTGTAAATCGTGTCCTATCAAATACAAGCAACAGTTTACTTGTGAGCTTGAGAGGAATGTCAAATAAACAAAATTACATAAGAAAAATAAAGCATATTCTTCACATCAGTGACATGCGCCCCACTACCTATACCAGAAAAAGCTGCAGAAACCATTTATCAAGTACAAAAGAGAAATTTTTAAGTTATTTTATATTCCATTGTTTCCTTTCTCTGATGTTTTATGTTTTATGAAGCCGTTTGTCTTGTAACGTGATATACAGTCTTTTTCCATTTTCATACAATCATAGAATGGTTTGGGTTGGAAAAAACTTTTAAAGTTCATCTAGTCCCGCCAGCAGGGACATCTTCAACTAGATCAGGTTGCTCAGAGACCCATGAACCTGACCTTGTATGTTTTCAGGATGCTGCCACCTATCACCCCTCTGGGCAATCAATTCCAATGTTTCAGCACCCTCCTTGTACAAAATTTCCTCCTTGCATTTAGTCTAAATCTACTCTCCTTTAGTTTAAAACCATTAGCCCTTATCCTATTGCATCAGACCTTGCTAAAAGGTTTGTTACCATCTTTCTTATAGCCTCCTTCAAGTATTGAAATAAAAGTCTACCTGGAGCCTTCTCCTCTCCAGGTTGAACAACTCCCGCTCTCTTAGCATGTCTTCACAGGAGAGGTGCTACAGCTCTTCCTCAATTTTGTGGCCCTTCTCTGGACTTGCTCCAACAGGTCCGTGTCTTCCCTGTGCCATGGGCTCCAGATCTGGACACAGTACTCCAAGTGGGTCTCACCAGAGCAGGAGAACCACCTCCCTCACCCACTGATCTTGCTACTTTTGATGCAGCCCATGATACAGTTTGCCTTCCTGGCTGTAAACTCACACTGACAGCTCTAGTCCAGCCTCTCACCTACCAGCACCCCCAAGTCCTTCTCTGCAGGTATGCTCTCAATCTGTTCATCCCCCAGTCTGTATTGATACCTTGACCCATGTGTAGCACCTTGTACTAGGCCCTGTTGAATGTCATTTGGTTCACATTGACCCACTTTTGGAGCTTGTTCGTGTTCCTCCTCTGGATGGCATCCTGCCCCTCACACGTGCGAACTGCACCACACAGCTTAGTGCCATATGCAAACCTGCTGAGGGTGCACTTGATCCCACTGTCTCTGTCACTGAAAAAGACATTAAACAGTACCACTTCCAACACAGACCCTGAGGGACACCATTTGTCACTGATCTCCAACTGGACAATGAGCCATTAACCACTACTCTCTGGATGTGACGATCCAGCCAATCCTTCATCACCAAAAAATCCACCCAATAAATCCATCTCTCTCCAGTTCACAGAGAAGGATGTTGTGGGGGACCATGTCAAAGGCCTTACAGAAGTCCACACAGAAGACATCCACAACCTTTTCCTTGTCCATCAATGCAGCCACGCTGCTGTAGGAGGCCACTATGTTGGTGAGGTAGGACTTGCCATTAGCGAAGCCATGCTGGCTGTCCCAAATCACCTCTGTCCTCCACATGCCTTAGTACAGCTTCTAGGAGGACCTGTTCCATGATCTTTTGAGGCACAGAGGTGAAAGTGACTGGTCGCTCCCAGGGTCCTCCTTTCTATCCTTTTTAAAATGGGTGCAATGCTTCCCTTTTTCAATCACCAAGGACTTCACCTCACTGTCACCACTTCTCAAATATCATGGAGAGTGGCTTGGCAATTACATCAACCCACTCCCTCAGAACTCTGGCATGCATCTCACCAGGTCCCATAAACTTAAGTATAATCCAGTTCCTCAGGTGGTCACAACCCTGATCTTCCCTTACCGTGGGAAGGACTTTGCTCCCACAGTCCCCATCTTGTGGTCCATCCACCTGAGATGTGTGGGAAGAAAAATGCTAGTGAAGACTGAGGCAAAGAAGTTGAGTACCTCAGTCTTCTCATCTGTTACCAGTTTGTTAATCTTGCTCAGGAGAGGTATGGTTCCTTTGCCCTTTTCTTACTGATACACTGTAGAAGGCCTTGCCAAGTTCAGCTCCAGCTCTGCCTTGGCCTTCCTAACCTCATCCTACACAATCAGGCAGCATCCCCATACTCTCCCTGCTTCTACTGCCTGTGCATTTCCTTCCAGCCTTTTAGTCTGACCACAGGTCTCGACCCAGACATGTCAGTCTCTTGCCTCCCTTTACTGATTTCTTACACCTGGGGACTGAGAACTCTTGAGCTCTAAGGAAAGCATCCTTAAAGATCTGACAACTCTGTTCAGTTCCTTAGGACAGGCCTTGTCAGTGTCTTCCGCAAGAGCTACTGGCTCCTGGCATGTCTATCCACTGCCCCGGCATTTCCTCCCCTGCACACCAAGACCTACCACTGCACTCCAGATTGGGCTGGCTCAGGAACATCTACCTTCAGTGACTGATGGAGCACAGTCACATACCACTACTCCCACGAAGCATCTAAGGTTTTTCTCTATATAAGTCTAGGCCAAAAATGCTATGCTGCTGTTTACAGGGATTTCAGTATTAGTATGTCTGCACAAGTATGGGAATATCCCAGGCAAAATTATAATCACACTTTCTAATGCCTTGAAGACAAAGCTGGAAATAGTCCCTACCTAATTGTGAGCTCCAGAGGCAGTTCCTTCTCTTCTTCCCAGATAAGCATATCTACAATGTACTTCATCACAGAGGGAAACACCCTCCTAGAGTGCTCCATAATTTCTTCATTCAACTGACATTCAGAATTCTGTAAAACATGAGATAATATTAATACAGAAATTTTAAAAATTTCAAAATGGCATTGGTAGAATACCTTATTACTGTATTTGTTTCAGGAAATTACCCTTTTTATGATTTTCAAGCAAATTACCCTCACCTAATTTCTTCTCTTCAAAATTATTTCATCCCAAGGGCTCTCGGTAACACTCCTACAGCTTCACCTGCCTTTTTTTATGTACCCGTGTTTTACCTAGCACTAGACTATGAAAGGCATCACAAAATGTGCAAGAAAACTTACTTTTCTTAAACTTACACTTAAAAAAGCTGTATTGAGGTACACAGATACATTGCAATGACATTGTATGACAGGAGGGTTGTAATCCAAGGGCCTTAACGACCACCTTCCTTTCAGCATACACACACAGAAATGGTATATAATGTTATTAATGGTAATGCAACCAAATTCATTAACTTCATATGCAAACATGACACAGAAATTTGGATGGTGTGATTTTAAACAAGAGTGAAACAGCCTTTCTGGTAAAATTGACAAAGGATTTGGTGTTCTTCTGAAGATTTGTTTTTTTACTTCATTACTATGAAAAAGCTGTTCTAAAGGAAAGGGAGGTAAAAAGCAGAATATGCTGTCATAGATGCAAATTGCAAATCCTCAGGATCAAAATCTGTACCTTGCAGAGAAACAGGTTTTCCTGCAGGAAGTAAGAAGGACTCTGGCCAGATTTGTTGGAACAAAAAAATACTATTATTCTCAAAAGCAAACTGCTGAAACAACTGCTAGATCTCAAGAAGACTTAAGTTTTAAAGCTAGGAGATATCATCTATTTTGTTTGGAATTTCTTTGTTATATTTCTTGATGTGCCTCATAGGTCCATGTTCATCCAAGTATCTGTGCAATTTTTCCTTTGTGAGCCATGACAGTTGAAATCCAAAATGAATGATACCTATTGTCTGTAAGAAAAGCTGGTGACTTGAGGAAAAAGTAGGACCACTTATCTAGGAGCAATGAAGATTTTTTTGGCTGGAAACACTTATTTCTCAAGCGGAAAAACAGTTAATTCTCAACTGAGACATGACCATTCTGTCTTTAAGACTACTGCTACATTCTTTTTGTGATATAAGGACCTCTCAGCACTCATCTAGAAATCTGACAGTGAGCATCTTGTAGCATAAATTTTCCATAGGTGGTTTTGAAGGTGGTTGACAAGAGTTCTTTACTTTCCCCTATGTCTTTATCAGCGGTACCAGAAATCTAGCATTCAGAAAAAACGCTATTTTCTTTCAGAACACAAGGTACTGCACAACAGAGTAGACTTTACTGAAGTACAAGCAGGTAAGCTTTACAGCAACAAGCTCCAAGTGATAAACAGATGAGCCCTTCCTAAAGCTTCAACTATTTTTATCTCTGAAATCCATTAATTTTCATGGATTTTTTGAAGGACGAACAAGTGAAGGAAATCTTTGTCTCATTTTTCTGTAAATCCTCTTTATTAACTTTTCATTTGCCTTTTTTTGCCAGATCATAAATAACAGTAGTTTGCAACAAAACCATAAAGAGTGAAGGGTCTATTTGCCATAAAAATGCTAAGTATTTCTGTCCTGATGACCTCAGAATGCAGGACTCAGGGAAAAAAAAAAAAAGAATTTTACCTGAAGTAAGTGATATGCCCACATTCCCTCTGAGAATGCCTTATAAGTTGGCATGTTTCTCATTAATATGCTGCTTTATGAGATACAATCAGCATGAGACATCCTAGCATTAAAGGTTAATTTCAAGACATACTTATTTCAGTCACAGTGACAGATCCCACACGAGAAGTAACTGATAAAAACAACTGTTTAGTAGTACAGCAATACCAAAAAGAGAAAATGTATTAAAATCAAGTACTACGTCTAAACATTTACTAACCACTGGGAAAACAATTATTTGCGAATAAGAACTGAGTAATACACATAAAGAAAAGAGCAGGCAACTGCAATTTTAATTCCAAATGAAAGACTGAAATGCACAAGACAGGTAGATGAAACTGTCTACAAACAAAAGGCAAAAAAAAAGAAAAAGAACAAAGCTCGTCCAATATATATGTTTGATCCCAAACACCTTGACCAAAGAAATCCTGATTCAACTTGATTGAACCTGCTGCATGAATTATACAATATACATACAGGAATAAGGACTTTTTAAAATACAAAAGACAATACTTACAATTTTTATTATTTCCACTTTAAGCAATATCCTTACCTCTTTTGGAGAACTTGATGATCCAAGCTCATGCTTAGCACACAGCGGTCCAGCCTTCCATGCCTCTGTATCCCCACAGTCACAAAATCCACCTCCAGAAGAGCTATGCATCTGTAAAAACCATGCATTTAAGTAATGAAATATGCACATAAAAAGCACGAGAAAAATAGAAATGCATATAATTTAAGTCAAACACAAGTATAAATACCTACCTAAAAACCAGAAGAGCCACTGCATAACCAACAGACTTACCACAATACTTGTCTTTTTTTAGAAAAAAGAAGACTTACCAGAGAAGCAGTGGGGTAAATACAGTTGCTGCTACAAAAACATATGCAAGTCTTAAATAAATTTAACCAGAAAGTAGGTGGAAAAGCCTAGCACTGATGAATAAGTGCTTCATAAATAGTAAAACAATAATTTCTGGGTTTATTTCCAAAATTACAGCAAAGCTGCTTACTGCCTTCTTTACAAATTACTTCATAAAGTTAAAAAATAATATAAATAAGAATATTCACATATTAAAGAGACATTTAGTAGTACTTCCACTTCTAACAAAAGTAAAGATAACATGATCATATCCAAATACATTCTTGTAACTTTAACTTTGCATTGCACTTTCAGAAAAGTACAAATACTGAGCCTTCATTTTGGCAAAAAGTTCAGACTAAACTCAGAAAAAAACAATTATCCACAGCTTACTCCAAACCCCCAATCCTAAAACAACAACAAAAAAATTCAGTGACCTAATTAAAAAGACATTGAAAAATCTGTTATTTACTTGAAACATTTTAAAATTACCTGATCTAATTAGACATACTTCGAGCAGGAGGGTGGACTAGATGACCTCCTTAGGTCCCTTTCAACATAAATTATATGAACCTATAAAGAGCATAACCTGTATTCTTTAGATTGCATCTTTACAATGGAAGTGCAGCAAATCTGCTCTCATCTGACTACCTATTCGCATACCTGATGTCATGCCTAAAGCAATTACTGAAAAACAGGGAAATGGCAACAGCATCTCAGGCCAGCTGTGGTTCCAAACCGCTCTGTATTTATTCCTGTCTATTTTCCCTGGGTTTTCATCCTACCTCTCAGTAAACTGTGTGTGTGCACACATATGTACAGAGAAGTTATATCTGCATTATCCAAAGTTTTGTACATCTTTGAGTCAGTATCTGCAATACATGTTCAGATCAGTCTACAAAGACACAGAGAGAGAGGCAAAATACTGTATTTTATTTGAGATTGCTAGGACTCGTCCAAGTTGCGTCTCATTGAAAAACACCCACTTAAAAGGGATTTATGACCAATGGACAATAGAAGACAAATCTCTTCAACAGATATCATACCAATGAACAGAAAATCTGAAATGAAAAAATTCTATTCCCTTTTTTGCAATTGAAGATAATTAAATTGGACACATAATGTTTTTGTACATTTTCTTGTCTCTTGCAACAAATTTAGTCCAGCTTTCAAAAATGACACTTAATATACTATTTTCCATTTCTGCTTCTGAGGCAGTTGAAATTAGAGTTTTCAGTGAAGAGGGCAAGCAAACAAAGGAGGCCTGGGAAGGAATCAGGAGATGACAATTTAGGCAGTAAGTTATCTAAGAATCATTTAAAAGAACCTGAAATTAAAGCATGGGAATCTCGCAAAAATAACATAGATTTGGTTCAAGGAGAATCAAAAGGGTATCAGAAAGAGACAATCCAGTTCTAGAACAATCTCCGCTATGAAGAAAAAAATCTAGTATCAAGGCTTAACATTTGGTTTAACTTCATCATAGTCCACACTAAGGCACTACATAGTTTATGCAAATCTAAATGGAGAAACAAAGTGGACATGTAGAGACTGCATCATAATTGCTGAAGTAATGGCCCCTGGGTACACTCATTCTAAATTTCCCAACAGCCCAAACTGGGACTTAGGACATAACTGTCATTTTCAGTCAGTTTTTTGCTCTTACACTTCTGTGATACTGCCAAAGACAAGAACAATTGTACACATTCATAAACATGCCTTTATGCTTTGGTTCTTCAATTAGGAAGTTGTTCTTAAAAGAGGCTTTGCATAGTTAAAAACACAAGAGAGAAAGATATTAAATATTTCATAAATTCCCAAATTTCTTTTTTTAAACAATAGAATTACCAATGGTTTATATACAGTATATTATATCATTAAAAAAAAAACCGAACTTCTCCAAAGCTACAAGTACCAATTCTTAAAATGAGATTTCCCTACCTTGTACCGGTGGTTCTTGTGAATGCTATTCTGGAAGCAGTCAACACAGAGCACGCAAGTTGGATCAACTGCACAGTCTCTGCAATAAAAATGGTAACTGTAACAGGAAAATTTTCTACAACAAACACATGGAGTTTTCATGCACAAAGGAAAATGCTGCTCTGAAAAAAAAAGAAAAAAATTGAGATTAACAACAGATTAAAATTATAATAACATTGGCTACTCCACGTCACAGAAAGACGTTAAGTCAGTCTTGCTAGGTTTGAACCATGTATTAAAACCTGTTATAACAAGTTCTGTCAAAAATATGCTCAACTTTTTCTTTTAAAACTTGCTCCTAACTTCTTCTGATTTTGCTAAGAATAAGCAACTAATACAAACCATGAGGACTCTGAATTAGGCTTCATTATTGTTTCCAACATCTGTAGTCAGTTTGCCAATTGAACTATTGCTACACTTCTGCTAGGTTATGTTTTGAACTTTTCAAACAGTTAGAAACTAAAATCTAAAGATAATTCCTTTTTTAAATGAGTCAGGAATATACACTTTGACATTTAATTCAACAGTTTCACTCATACACTTAAATACTGGAAAATCTGGAATTACGCTCATGGGCAATCTAATTTTTCTCCATGTTCCACATACATACTTTTTTTACATTGCCTTTTTTCCCTTATAACACAGTCGCTTTTAAATGGTGTTTCATTGTATGCAAAATGTGGATGACAGGTGCTAAATGACAGTACATTAAGTTTTTTACTTTATACCATTGTTCAACATTTTCTTCAAGCCTCTTTTACAATACAACTAAAATAGCATGGTAATTCTGATTACAGAAATAACTTCCATTTAAACTTTCAGATTATAATAATTTAATACTCCAGTAACATTCATTTAGTCCCATGAATCTTCTGAAAGGTGAGTTAAAAGAAAGAAAAATGAAGTCAGAAGTGTCTGCTAGATTTGAATGCCCAATTCATGATGCTTAGACTTTAATAGAGTATCTACTATTTTCAGCATTTTAGAAACCTAAAGCAAAAGTACACCTAGCTTCAGTTGCAGTAGTATGCACATACAGTATCTTGTAAAAATACCACCACATTTTTGTGAGACAGGTACTCAAAAAAAGAAAAAGAGACCACCTCTGAGATACAGAGCTTTGTCTTTTTGCCTGCTGTCATACAAGACCTCTGCAGAGGTAGGAACAGAATTATTCCTGTTACAGCAGCACTGGAGTGCCTTGCCAATCCTTTTCCTTTATATAACTGTCACACTCACAACACACTTTCTAGTACACACAAAACGGCTGCTTCAAAGACTGTTCTCCTTTCATACACAGCACTTATTGCTAGACAAAGCTGTGGACTGATTAAAACTTTAAGTGTAATTCATAAACATAACACTGACAGAGAACTTTCATTTTAACATTTCCTAAATTCTATGGACTGGATTTTTTTAGCCTCAATAATATCTTTTATCCTTAATAATAATCTGTCAGTATTTCTGATTAAATTTTCTACACTTTTAAAATAAACTGAAGAACAAAATAAACTATGACAATAGCATCATACTAATGCTCATTAATTGCTAACACAGCTGCCATATTTACATTCACCACAAAGACTGCTGGCTTTTTTATATTAGTGTTCCAATTACACTCATTGTTTAATATAATTGTATGAATATGAATTAATAAAAATAATTCTATCAAATCAGCAAGCCACTATCTTTAATATACTCCAGGCTGAGAAAAAAGGTGAAAAACAACCACTGGTCACACAGCTATTGCTTAAGCGAAGGACTGATGGCACTCAAAAATGCTGGATTCCGTTTCAGACTTTGGAAGACTGAGTACTGTGTGCAGATTTTTGTGCCTGTTCTCCCTCATTTCAGGTACAGACCCCACACTCATACCCTATCATCCAACATCTTTAACCCATGGTTTTCAGTACGTTTAGTATCCCTTCCACTTCCTTCCTCATTTCTCTGCCAGAACCTTCTTTTCATATGCAATTTTCCTCACTCTAAAATGGTTGGAAATGTAAAGCAAATGCCACCATCGGTTAAGCAAAAACCTACAGTGACACAAGCAATGACTAGTTAGCAGCACAACTGATTTTATTAAACCACTTTGCTGCATTATCTCACATGGGAACATTTATGCTAAGACACCTTCATTCTTACCTGCAAGAGTATGTTGTCTCCCCTCCTTTGAACACCTTTCCACAGAGCTGGGAGGTTCCACTCTGTTGTAGTTTCTCCAGGAATGTATCTGGGTCCTCCCCAAACAAGTAACATTCCAAAGGGTATAATATTGCTGCCTGGACCATTTCTTCTTGTTTCTCCACCAAGGGGTCCATTTCAGCTGAGTAAATATTTGGCACATGTTTTGCCAAGCACTGTAAAAATGTAGCTTGAAAATCAAATCTTTCATCACACCACTGCAACAAAAACACAGCCACAGATTAATATAAAGAAATGAATAAAGAAAATAGGATTAAGCACTTCTATTGTGAATTCAGATGTCTTTTCTACATCAGAAGTCAGTTTTGTGAGCAATAAAATCCAAGAAACCATGGTTTCCCAAGAATTTCTCTGCTATTTTCATTTCAGTACCCAACACGGTAATCTCCATTCCTTTGAAATCTTCTGTTAAAACATGCTAAGGCAAGAGCTGGCAAGTGCTACATTGCTGTAGAGCAACCTGTGTACTAATTCATTTTTTACTACATGCTTCCCAACAGGCCAACCAACAAACAAATCTCAATGTCTGTTCAGCTGCTGACAAATGGAAAGAATAGCCTACACAGCTGGGAAAAGTTTGGGATTCATTCCTTAGCCTGCTTATAGTCACAAAACATGTACCAACTTAATGGTCTTTGAAAGAGTTGTTGAACTGGTCATCAGAGGTCAATTTTTACTGAGGGAAAAAGAACCCCAATGATTATATAAGCTTAATATCCTTCGCCAACCAGACTAAAATGCAATTTCTTTTTTATAAGACAATTAATGAAAGCACTTGTGTTTTACTTGAGGTTCTTAGTCCCCAATTTTACTTGCATCTTCTCTGCTTCTCTGAACTGTTCTTTAGAACTCTTATTTCTGTCTTTCAAGTCTAAATATTCTTTCTTTCACATTACTCCCATTATTTAGAAATAACTTTCATTTCTCCCCATTACAAATTAGGTAACAAGGCTCCTAAAGACAACATATTTTCAAACAAAATCTTGGTGTATGTCCCCAAAATCACAGAACACCCTAAGCTGGAAGTGATCCACAACACAGGACAGACCCAAGAATCACACCACGTGCCCGAGAGCATTGTTCAAACACTTCTTGAAGTCTGGCAGAATTGGAGCCAGGACCACTTCCCTGGCAAGCCTGTTCCAGTGCCCAACCACCCTCTAGGTGATGAACATTTTTTCCAATATCCAACCTAAACTGCCCTAATACAGCTTCAGACCATTCCCTATGGTCCTGTCACTGGTCACCACAGAGAAGAGATGCCCGTCCCTCCAACTCTCCTCGTGAGGAAGTTGTAGACTGCAATGGTCTCCCCTCAGACTCATCTTCTCCAGGATAAACAAACCAAGTGCCGTCAGCCATTCCTCATACGGCTTTCCCTCAAAGCCCTTCAACTATCTTTGCAGCCCTCCTTAGGACACTCTCTAACAGCTTTATATCTTATAACCTGTGGTGCCCAAAACCGCACACAGGACTCGACTGCCACAAAAAAATACATATGTAACTACATAAATAGCTCTAAAGGGAATTTCCTCTAGGCCAGCAAGCAGGGAGTGAGCAAAGCAAAAACCAAAGAGTTCTGACTGCAAGAAGGCTCAAAGAAATTTAAAGAACAAAATGCACATTGCGTTATTTGAAACGCAAAAAGCCCTCAACTCTGACTTAAAACAAAACCTACATCAACCGAATCAATGAAGTGCCCAACAAAACTGATAGAGATCACAGAATCATAAAATGGTTTGGGTTGGAAGTGACCTTAAGAATCGTCTAATTCCAAACCCTGGCTATGGGCAGGGACATTTTCCTCCAGTCCAGGCTGCTCAAAGCCCCGCCCAACCTGGCCTTAAACACTCACAGGAATGGGGCATCCACAGCTTCTCTGGGCAACCTGTTCCAGGGATAACTGATAAAGTAGTAGAATTATAGAACTACAATAGGATAAATAATAAGGCTACAGTTCCTTAATTTACTACCTATGCTAGGTCTCCAAAATCAGAAATTAATTCAAGAACACATACAGTCAAAAGTGCTGCAATCCCAGTACTCTTAAAACCAGATGTGCAAACATCATGTAGAAATCTCATCTTTGTTTTCTGAAAAGTGTATGTCTGTCTCACTGTCTACATAAAAAAATCTAAAGGGAAAAAACAAAAACAAAATACCACTTTGAAACAGACCAGATTAACAGTAACATCCATCACCCATAACTAATCTGTTCAACGGCATTTGTTCAATGGTGTAGTCATTTTAAGCACTTGCTTTATGGCTTCAATAAGACACATTGCATATCTAATAGGTTTAGTTTGGGCCTGAGGCTTCTACTGGTATTTTGGCCATCAGTCTTCCTCGGCACTACCCTTAGGTAGTCCATTACTTCATTCATCATGGTGAAAATGCATGGCACCTCACATTTTCTAACATGAGGTTGGATCAGTCTAATCAGCTTTCTTGAATCACGAAGCATTCAACCTATCTGCGAACATCTGAAAATTAAGCTCCATCCATGAAGTGAAAGGAACCACTTATTTAAATTTCAGAGCTACCAAACAAATCTGGTTTTGTTCTAGAATTTTATCTAAGCAGTAAGTACCACTGGGATCACCATATTGGTCATAAAAGCTTTAGCACACACCTATATGTAACATATATGCAATCTGTATATGTACATATATATATATATGCACTCCAACACAGAGGCACATATTTATTTTTGCATATTGAGATCAAAGAAACGAAAGGAAACAAATGAATGGGCTGCCTTCTTATTTTAATTAACTTGTTCCAATTTTTCAACTACTTACCAACTTTCTTCGTGACATAAAAACTGTGTTTATCGGGGGCATAAAGACACAAATTCGTAAAAAGCAACTGAAAGTTAAATCCAAATTTATCAAATACTTGGGTATCAGCGTTACAGAAAAATAGCACACTTAGCTGGTGGTTCTGAGAAAGAGACTAAATTGTAAAAAGTAACTGAAAACAGAATTAGTAGATCATATGTTTATTTTTTTATATATCTGATTTAAGATGAGTAGAAGGGAATTATTCCTATCATAATTAAACTCCATAATTTAATGTTCCTCCTTTATGTTTCCTAGTGTAACTTGCTTTTGTTTTATCCTACCTATACTGCACTACGGCATTAGCAAATTCACCTCTCAATTTGGTTACTGTATTTTTTAAATGTGGGAGGGTGGGACGTGACCCTTTGGTATGATCTCTTGGAAAAGCACAAGAGAAACCCGGTCTGTAGCCCTTCTATCTTACTAAGTCTTGTTCCCAGGAGATGGTACAAGGTTAGCTTCTGTATTGCTGGTCCAGAGCATGTCACAGCTTCAAGAAACACAGGGCTAAGCTTTCCCAAACATCTGCCAGAAGTGTGGAATGGGTTCTCACACAGTCTAACTCACAAGCATTTCAAGCATTCCTGTGCAAAGCTTTTAATTCTATTTAAATGTTGTCCTGAGAAGAGAGGACAGGAAGTAGGGAAGGAGGGGGAACAAAGGCAGCGAAAGAACTCTCTCAAGCAGGCTGCCTGTCTTTTGGTAAACACACTAAATATGTACCCTAAACCTATATATCATCCCAGAAATACCCATTATATTCACAAGATAGACAAGAACATTATTTTTCTTATTTCTAAAAGCTGTACCAGGGTAAACATCAGACTTATACCATATTCTCTGTGCCTCCTAGGAGGACCAATTTATTCCTTCCATTAAAATTTGTTTAGAATACTACATTCAACTGTATAAAATCACACACGATACTATCAACAATACAAAAGCTGGCACATAATGGACACCCCTAAGTTAAAATTGACTGTCCAATGCCAGCTTGTGGATATATATTGAAATTCAAGTTTGAATATCTCAACTAACAGCTTGAGTAGTCCAACTTTCCCTCTCCTCACCTGAGCTCTCCTACCTGAGCTCATACCTCTCAAGTGCTCAATTGCTACAGATATAAAAAAGTATAAATTAATAAATTGATAGGGTTTCATTTATTTATTGCTTTTCTTGACAGGATGAGCAGGAAATCTAGAAAAGCCTAGGAGCTGCGCAATACAGCTGCAAGCCAACATGGGGTTTTCACCACAGTTTTCTGCACAGCACTGGCACAGGCTGCACTGAGAGGCTTTGGAGTTGCCATCCTTTGACATACTCAAAAGGCAACTGGACATGGTCCCAGGGAATCTGTTCTAGGTGACCCTGCTTGAGCAGGGAATTTAGACAGAATGACCTTCAGAGGTGCCTCAACCATTGTGTGATTCAAACACCTTCACCAGGATAAATTTTACTTCTTTCTCAACCTCTATTAATCTTCCAATATCTGTTACAAGTAAGACCTACAGAAGCCCATTTTCCAGATTTGATTCCACCCAAGAGTAATTTTTAAATAGAGTATCCATAGAGGCAGAGACTATGAGATAACACAATTAAGGAAGAAACACTGCCACATAATCCAAATACTACTATCAGTCAGCTCTCCATAGCCCCACAACAGTCATACTATACACACAGGGGTCCACACACTGTAGCTAATGGAGAGCCCAGAGGCAGCAGGCCTGAATACACTCTACTCCAACTGACACTATTTCACTGGAAAAATTCTGAATTTTAGGAGGAAAAAATCACCACCACATACATTTGAAGCAAATTAGAGCTTCATCTCAGATCTGAATTCTGAAATTTCTCAGCTTTTAAATATTTGTATTAGTGACCTTCGTACCGAGTTCTTTTTGTGGGGTTCTGGGTAATTTTCTCAATTTTAATGAAAGCTAGCCAAAGAAACAGCTACACCATCACACGGACCACACAGACATACACACGGCCCATAAATAAAATGTCCACAAACAAGGACCAGAATGACCCGAGGAAGTTATCACTGCAACAGCACACCACCACCTTTCCCATGGAAGAAGCAACATCCACATCATGTCATGGGGCGTTCCCAAGTATTGAAAACAGCAGGCAAAAGTGGCATTCCGGAACCTGACACTAGTGAACAGTGTATGTCAAAGGCATAATGTCTCCTATCCCTTCTTTTATACTTTGTACCTCTAACCTTCTCTTTCCCTCCTTTAATCACAGGTTCCTGTCACAATCACCATTTTGAAGGTGAGGATAATCCTGAAACTGCATGAAAGAGGAGGACAAAAGGAGACACGAGGAGCTGCAAAGCGATGTTTCTCAAGCGTAATCAATTTTGTCAGAAGAGCAGACACAACACCCATTTTGTCCAGGACAACTGATTTGTGCTGTATAAGAAAAGCCATAATCTGTAACGAATCTTCAGAAGAAAACTGCCAGAAGTACTCACAAGGCCACTTGAGAACAAATCATTAGGTGATCATCTCTCCTCTTGCACGGGAAATATGTCCTACTCTGGGGGATCAGACTACTACTATTTCTTCCCATGTGTAAGAGTATAGAGATCAATTCCAACCAAACATGTGGGTTTCTTCTACATGAAAAGGACAGTTTGTAGACTTTTACAAACCCTATAAATAAGCATCATGCCAAAAGGTCAGAGGATGGGGAATTATATTTGCCAATGAATACTGCCATAAAAGATACAAAATACCTGTCACTGATATAGCAAATATATCCACATCCAATTTGGTCTTTCACAAATATGAGAAATAAAGATACAGGTTTTATTAAAAGCAAAATAAATTGTCCGAGGAGTCACTAATCCATTTTAGGGGTCCCTTATTAACATATTAAAGGCGTGTTGTGGAGTTGTAAGGTATTGGCTCCTGTCAGGAGCTGATGCCAGGGAACCGCGGGTCAGAGATAGAGAAACTCACTAATCCAAGGGTATAGATTTTAGCGGTCCCTTACTAACCTATGGATGTTAAGCGCTGCAGAGCTGCTTCTGTGTGAGCAACGAGGGCGGCATCGTCAGCAAAAGACAATGCAGAAAGAACCGTGCGTCACCAACACCGCCTATGGAGACCTTCTGCTGTGCCTTTTGCAACCGGCCTTGCCTATCTCGCATCGGCCTCTTTAGCCATCAGCGCGCTTGCAGCAAGCGTGGGTAGAGCCCTTCCCAAATCTTCGTTCGCGAAGCCTAGCCGTGATGACTAACCTATGAAGGCGTGTCGCAGAATTGTAAGGTCCTGATAAAAGCAGATACCAAGGACCCTTGTGGCCCATGAATATGAGTAAGGAGGTCCCGTGGACCACATAGCAAGCCATGGGGGCTGCCATATCGCTCAGGACTCTGCCCCTCAGCCAATCAGGGAACGGGAAATGCTTCTTCTGTCATGTGAATGGGGAGGTATTTTTTTAAACTTTAAAAAGAACGAAATTTGAACTGAAAGGTGTGCTCTGGGGATTTGTGTAACCTTGAGCGCTCGGCATGTGTCGTAAGTAAAATATTCCTACTTGCTATATTTCTTTGTCTCACGGATTCGTGTTTTTTTATTACAAATTCAATACGTTGAGAGTTCTTCTCACACTACAAATAATAACAGGAATGAGAGTTAAGGAAATGTATAAGGAAAATGAGAAAAAAAGTTAACAGCAACTGTCTGTTCACTTTTCACCTGCAGACTAAGCATCAAATTAGATTTCTTGCCACTATGACAGATTTTCTTTATCATCACAGAGCTTTATTACGTGTGTTAACTCAGTAACCATTGCTTCCATGACAATTTTTGATTTACCTTCACTTTCTCTTTGAATTTTAAAGTCTTTTCAAACGAACAGCTTGCGTTAGGCAATACTATAAAAAGCAACTCAACTTTAACTACACTGATTGACAAGCTGATCTTTTAGTGCAAAAACAACTGCACAAATTTCAAGACTGTATTTTTAGATCTATACATTAATCTAATCAGTGAAATGAAAGAAAGCTAATAGTTATAAACATGAAACGATGAACAGACACTACCAGTAGCACAAACTAAAACCTGCACCTGGTCCACTATTCCAGTTAAAAATAGCAGTAAAAAACCTTATTTTTGTATAACATAAATCTGTCAAGCACAAGATGACAATACCAGCAACCTGTCACAGCGACAAGTAGAAGCAGGATTTCAAAAGTAAATATTTAAAATGCTGGGGGCATACTGATTTCAAGCAGGTGCCATTCAACATAAATACCAAATGCAAAAGGCTACTTAAACGCACAGAACAGTTGTTACTAGTTAAACAGAGATTAGCAGGACAATAGAGCTCAGAAAACTTTCATTCTGACATTGTCTAACCAACTGGGGAAACATAAAAGACATTTTAAAAGGACGAATACAGCCAGGTTCTTATATAAGTATCCAAAACCGTTTAAATTTCTTTAGAAAGGAAACTTCAAGAGATTCTTGAACTAACACTTTCATATTAGGTTCTGCTTTTAAAATTTTAGTTATATTTTTCTTCTCATTATTTTGGTTTAAAATTATTCGTCTTCTAATGCACTGAAAATAAGATCCAACTAGACTACAGAACACTTAGGCATTACTTTTAGTAAAAATAAACAAGAAGACAAGGCAATCTGTTTCAGCCTCAAAGATGTATATTCCCCAAAGAAAAGGCTTCAAAAACAAGCACTAGAAATTAATTAGCTTATTTCTTACTCCCTGCCTTAAATCAAACTGGATTTTTTTTAGGAGCATAAATTGTACTATCTCTGGAAGGGCATGGTTCAGGGAGTTAAAATGGAAACTTGTTCATTTGTTTTGTCACATTCATAATGTGTTTCACATTCTCCAACAAAGTATAGCCAATCTTTTAGCAGAGATTCCAAGCTTTTAAAATGACTGTTTAGAACTCAAATATAAAATTTGTTTTCAGACACATCAGTCACACACAGCTCCTTTATATAACATATATAAAAACCAAACCACAGTACCAAACTTTGGTCTGCTCTGGGTGTCAGTAATTACACTGAAAGAAGCAAGTTTGGTTTCAGAAGTTATTTTGGCTAACATACAGGACTGTCTAACATTGTCCTAACAAAACTCAGCTCTGATCTGAAGACAAAAAAGAACTGTTTGATCTCTATATTCATTTAAACTTTGGCCCCTAAGCCAAAGCAAGGTGCCAATTCATGTCCAAAGATGCTTTAATGATGCAGGTGCTTGCCCACTGGCAACTCAAAGACAGTGCAGAGTACTAAAGCTTTGTCTACAGCAGAATCTACCTCGATTCCAGTTGTCACCAATGACTACCAGTTTAGCTGAACGAGAACAAATTAGTGACCATCCAGAAAAGGACAAGTAACCACCAGCACCATCTGTTACCATTTCAGATGATGGACAGCTAAAAATAACATCTTCTGCAGGGGAAATAGATCCAAGCTGCAAAAGCTCTTGGAAATTGCAGGTCCCACATCACTTTTAAATCACAGACATCTCCAAAATCACACAAGCACAGCTGCAGTTCATGGGGGTAAGCACCTGAATACGAACAGGCGCTCAAGGAGACAACTGGAGTTAAACCATGGTCTGTAATTCTCTCTGCCATGCTACAGGTATCTCTATTGTACCTCCCTACCAAATGGATACTCCAACCTAAATACAATACAAAATTAGAAGGAGGCTATTAAGTAAGTTAGAAGGCAAAACATAGTCAGAAATTCTAGAACTAATTTCCAAGTATTTGAGGTATAAAATCTAATCACCCCTCATGTTCCAAATTTTTTGGTCAAACCTGCATGTGGTAGATAGCAATGTACATCTACCTGCATGCAGTAGATGGCAATGTACATCTAACACTAGAGAAAATAAGAATTTAGTAGCACATAGTAAAGCAAAACAATGGGCAAAATACGTATTTTGGGGAAAGAGTCACTCTTCCTATAAAAATAGCAAAATCATCACCTTCATGGAGTTATTTGTAATATTCTGTGAAAAGAACATCGAACTTTGTCTTTGAGTTCTGATCATTTGACAAATTGTTTTTATTTTGTTTCTAGAGGAACACAGGAAATACTTTGATTCTTTCCTTGTTTGATCCCTAACATCTATGCTGTGGTCTCCTACCACTGAAACAACAGTATATATATGAAATGTCTTAGCAACAGGCCGCACTTAAAAACATGTAATATTTACAAAGAATTCATTAATGGGGTGAGTGGAGGGAGAGAAAACAACAACAACAGTAGGTTTTTAATTAATTTCTGTGTGCTCAAGCTCCTCTTACAACCACCTAATTTCCTAATTATCATTATGATCCACTGTATACACAGTCTAATTCTGCAGCAAATCAATGCGTAATAAAATTCAGGTGACTATCTGTATTTAGCACTCACTCAGCATCTCCCAAACACTTTCCCTTATACACCAAATCCAATCTGTTTATCGCTAACTTCCCTACTGCTCTGACATCTAGAAGACACTGCAACAGTCTGTCAGGAACATCCACTTGCAGCTACATTCTCCTGGGGTCACGTACCTCTCACAACTGTAATAGTACTGAAGCAACCACACTTTGGGCCTTTTATGTGGACTTAAGCAAAGTAACAGATACCTTTACAATCACAGTTCACCCCTGCACTAGCAAAAGCCACAAAAATTACCAAGAAGTATGAGTAAACATGAAAGAGACAAGGAAGAAAAAAACCACAACACTGCTTGATGCCATAACAAAGAGAGCTACATACACAGGATGCAAACAGGACCTGGGCAATGCTCCAGTTACCAGTTGCAACTTTCATGGACTCCACTCCCTGGATGCCAACACAAGTGTACAGCATACGCTGTTCTGCTAATATGCTGCACTGTTCTAAATACAGTTGTTTAGACTACATGCATTTCGGGGCTTAATTACACTAAAGGATACATCAGTTTACCTAAAGGTGAGATTTTTAAACAAATTCAGCTTAACAAAATGATGTAAAATTACATAGACATGTCATCCAGTCGAAGCAGGTTAATTCAGTTTAGGAGAATTCAGATTTAAAACTGGACATCACCGCAACTCCGAGTAAGATGTCTGACTCAAATTTCATTAATTTCAAGAAATAACCTGCACATGAATATGAATATCCCCTCCATATTATTACTTGATTACAACATATCTACAGTAGCAAGATTCCTCATATACATTTTCTAAACTATATAATAGCATTGAATTACCCAAAAGATTTGAAATACTTTAAAATGCACAAGTTCCTGTACTGTGTTTTATGTCCCAAAAAATTCAAAATTTTCCTGTCTTTAAAGGAAATATCCTGATAATACAGCTCTTCGGTGCTTATACACCAATACGACACTTACATCTTATGTTTTGTTTAGGAGTATTGGCTGATGGCAAAATATGTAACTTTCAAAAAAAAAAAATTCCTTTTCTTCACAAATATCACCAAGAAGGTACACATGTATCAAAATTTGAAGATTTAGTATAAATTAAAATCTTTTAAATAGTTTAGTATTTAAGCCCTGCTCATGTATTCCAGGTAGCTGCCACCAAAGCAGGCAGGAGTCAAACTGGAATTTGTTTAGAATACAGATGGACAACCAACCACAGGGCTGGATCCAACCTGCAAAGCAAGCTTTTGTTAGGCCACCGGCAATGCCTGCTAGCCAACTACTAAACAAGCCAAGCCCAGCCCATCAGTCAGCCAAGCAAACTGCAGATGCTGTTTGGAAAGAAAAGCAAGTAAACTTAAGTTTGGTAGACAGAGTGTATTACTAGTTCAGTGCCCAAAATCAGCCCACTCTCTTTCAGGACAACTCAGGAAGCAATACAGCCACTATGAAGAAGCAGATGACAGAGGCATGACCTGACTTAACTAATGTCATGAAACACCAATTCAGGTATTTCCAACTACAGTCATCCAACCTGAAGAGCTGGAGTCAAGGGCAGGGAAGAAATTGCAGAGTTGAGCTGGGTTCAGGAGAGTGTATTACCTGAGTTATTATCATCTATTGCGAGGGAAACTTATGGACACCACGAACTGACCAATATGATCAAGGCAATGCCGTTTATTGTTGTGAAAACACCCCTTAAATAACCCAGATAGCACACACACTGCAAACCACCCTGTGACTGGTTAATACGAATAACACACAACTCTATTGGTGTAAAATAAAGTCCTTGTGACTTCTCTCTGTGGCCGATGTTTTTCAGTTCTTCTGCTGCAGTTTCTGTAAGTTTACATTCTTGTCCCTGTTGATCTCCACAGAGGCTTCTTACAAGCAGTTTCTCACTGCAGTCTTAAAGGCCTGGCAGCATAGCTGCATCTAAAGCACTGAGGTCGCTCACATGTCCATTTTCTGCAAGATGTTTTCCAACAATCATCCATTCCAGAATCAGGCTGGCTTCTGCAATATCATTCAGGTAATCCTGTACCAAGTGCCCAGCACTGTGGGAAGCTTTGCAGCCAGGTATGTTGCTGCACTGCAACCAACAGCACCCAAAGCCAGACAGAAGCAAGGAGAGCAAGTCAGTCTGACCAGGCCAGATTTGACAAATTCAGTAGGGCCAAAGCTCACTCTACTCAGCCAGGCCTTTCTGCTGCACACTCCCTCAAGTTCCCAATTCTAGGACCACAGCGAAAGGACACTCAGACCAGCTGTGCACAGTGAAAGCACAAGTCAGTCAGGATACATTAGTTCCACCTAAGCAGTACCAACTTTTGTACAGCAGTAAACTGGGTGTACTCCTTCCAGATTACCGCTATCACTGGCATCACTACAGCCAGGTTTGCAATCTAACATCATGAACAACCTAAGTACATATTCTAGGCTCCTCTTCTCCCTTAATACAATATACCCTCACCCCATACTCCCTGTCAAAATTTCTGCAGTTTGCTTGGCTATACGGCAGACAACATGATCTGGGTGGCCAACCACCTCTCTTGGAATAACAGTAATTCCAGCTCACAGGCTCTCAGTTGGCTGAAATCACATAAAATCAAGACAACTTAGTGGAGCAGCATCACCTCTTCAACATCTAACCAGTGTTAGGCATTGCTTGGGCTAACTCAGTCTCTTACGTCCCTAGATAACAAAAGGTTGTTGCTTTGCTGCTGATTGCAGCTATAGCGCTCAGTGCTCCTCAAGTTGCAATTTTTGACAGAATAATGCAATCAAATTACCTTTTTCCTTATTTAAAATTACATTGTTTCTAATACAAAATAAAATCCCACACACAGGCCTGTTGTGGCCACAGAAATATACTTCACTGAAGGATGCAGTCCGTGATGACAGGGCTATTTCTAATGATTTTTATAGATACTCTTACAATTCTGAGGAAAAGTACAATGAATAATAGCTGCCACATGCAAGACCAGTTCCATCAGTAAACACCTTCCTACTTTTATTAATGCTGTGCAGTATCATGCAAAGAGTAGGTATTCTACAGGCCTGCCAGCGCCCAGATTTTAAACATCTGCAGTCAAGAATTTCAAAACTATACTGTGTGTGCAGATTGTTACAGAAAAATGAAAAATAAAATGTAAGGTTTCTGGTATGCGCCCATCTGACTTCCTCTCTTAAATTGACAGCCTTTGGTTATAAACTCCTCTAGCAAAAGTGTTCTTAGCATAGTAATTGCTACACAAGGTTGTGAAGGAAATCACAGAAGGCATTTATGTGCTACCACTAGACAGGGTCAACACCAAATTCTGTTCAGTAACAGAATATTAAACCCCCAGGTGATCAAAGTAATTCACGGAAAGAAAAAAACATTATTTCTGTTCAGCAAATAAATATCTTTATCCACATCCTTTCTAAAAACACTATTTGCCACACCATTCTCATTCTGCAGAACAATAATTTGTTACTTTGCCTTTTTTGTTCCATAATAAAGTCACCCTTAATTAAGAAAGGTAAAGGCAGGACCAGGATAAAGATGTAACGCTTTAAGGACGCTGGACAATCTCTGAGGGTTTCTAAAGTTTAATGTCACTTAATTACGTAGAGGTCAACTAAGACATGGGGGTGGCCGATGCTGCTTGCCCCTGGGCCGCCTGACAGCGGCTCGGCGGGCCCGGGGGAGGGCTGGCTCGTCCCTGCGGGGCAGAGCCGGCGGCCGCCGCAGCCAGCACATGCCCCGGCACCGGGTGTGTGTCCCGGCCGGCGGCNGCAGCAGGCCGCCTGCTCCGGCCCCATCCCGGCAGGTACCGGGGCCCGCCGGCTCCGGCTGGTGCCCAGTGGCGCGTCCCGACTCTCAGCCCCGGAGAGCCAGCCCCGCTCGCCCAAGCGGCGGGGCAGAGGCCATCCCCGAGCGCGGGCAGGGGGACCCGCGGCGCCGCGCCGGGCCGGACCGCAGCCTCACCATAGCTCGCTCCGGGGCCTGCGGGGGGGCCCGGCCGCCCGCCGCTCCTGCAGCTCCGTCGGCTCCGTCCGCCATTTTGAGAGCGAAGGACGCGGCCGGCGGCGCCGTCACGGCCCGGAAGGAGCCGCCGCCGTCAGCGGGCGCTGCGTCCGCCGCAGAGGGCCCGCCCCGCGCAGCTTCTCCTCCGGCCCGCGGGCGCTGCCGACAGGGAGCTTCGCTGCGGGCGCCCAGAGCCGCCCGTGCGGGTCCGCCTCGCGCCCCGCCATAGCAGAGTCACAGGAGCGGTTAGCTCGGAAAACACCCCTGGGGTCGTCGAGCCCAACCTGTGACCGAACACCGCCAGCTCAACTAGACCGTGGCCACGAGTGCCGCGTCCAGTCTTTCCTTAAAAACCTCCGGGGACGGTGACTCTGCCTGCTCCCTGGGCAGCCCATACCAATGTCTAATAACTCTATGGAGAAATTCTTCCTGATGTCCAACCTAAAACCACCTCTGGCACAGCTCTCATCCTACTGCCAGGTGCCTGGGAGAAGAGGCCGCTCCCCACCTGGCTAGCGAGATAATCGCATAAGTAATTTCGTATCTGCCGGTGCGGATTCACAGTACGGCTGCAGACCTGGCTCCCCTATGACCCCCATATGGGCTAAGCAAAGGCAAAATTCTATGAGCGTGGTACAAGGGTACGATGCAACAGTGGCTTTAGGCAAAGGCCTGTCTCCAAGATTAAAATTTTTCCTCTGCACCTCCTTCCTCCAGCATATCGTAACTCTTCTAGGCACTCAGCATTTGCTGGTTTGGCAGAACATGAGGGCGTTTAGGAACTTGATATGTGACAGACCTGGAGTGAGCACTGCTGAAGTTTTCCAGATTGTTGCGGTCTAGTTGCGCAATTCCCTGTGTTTGTACCTTCCTACATCTGGGCTAACAGGAGTATAGACCTTGGGGGCATACATAATAACGACCTATGGCATGCCTGGTATCTCTCTCAGGAAGACTGCCCCCTTCCATTGCAGTCTTACTGTGTCAAGCCGCCAAGCAACCTTTCCGTGTTCTTCAGTTATCAGCACAGATGGGATAAAGTTCACAGGTGAGCATTTCAGGTACTTTCAATGATTTTTTTTGTACTGCACCGCGCCACAGGTACTCTCAAAATTCTTCTTTTATATCTTCAGAACATCTGAAGGTAGCTCTTGTGGCTGTTGAGCCACTTAACAATTAATTCAAAGCTTCATCTCATCCTGTCTCTGTGTGTTGCTGATCTATATCCAATCCTTTTTGACAGTGTGGCCAACCACTAACCAGAAGTGCTGTTAGCACAAGAGCAAAGTGTAGACTGTGCTTACTGGAGTCCTCCACATGTTTTAGCATCAACACTAGCCATTGTATAATCCAGCTTCCAGCGCAGTTGAGCACGAGAAGCAAGGCAGAATTCCAAGACAGCAACAAACCCAGCCAAGTGGTAGAAGGGCTGCCTGCAGCCCCTGTGCCAGGAGACAAGCAGCTTGCATGGCCATGTCTTTTAGCTGAACTATCAGCATGGTTTCACTATTCTGTGGCGACTTTTAGAGTTTATGCTGATGTAAATCAACTGCTTTAGTTGAACAAGACTTATTGTTAGACATATTTAACAAAATAATACAAACAATAAAGACTTGGAACCCTTGTGCTGAGAGACAGCAAGAAAGTGGAAGCGAAGCTCTGAAAAAAGCAAGTTGGCACCACTGCCCAGGCAGAAATGGCACAAAACACCAAGATCTCCATGGATACTACAGTAATAGAGGAAAGAAGAAAAAGAACAAAACAGGAATTCAGACCAATTTTAATAGAGGCAAAATGCTGAAGTTTGGCTGCCCTGCAAGAGATAAAATAAAATGGTAGAGCTCCAGGAAGAAAGTGAGCAAACCGCAGTTGTCAAGATTACTCCTGAAGATTACCAGATTACTGATTGCTAACTGTTGCTTTAGAAGCAGTGGTTCAGGTTGTTCTTTGGGGTCAAGAGCTGGCAGACAAGCAAGATGGAAGGCAGCTGGAAAACATCACAGCAAACACACATGAAGCCCTGAAAAAGAGAGGCTAAATTATCAAGAACAAAGGGGCATAATATATTAATAAAGTTTAACTGACCTGAAAAGTAAGAATGCAAAAGTGCTAAAAATTAAATATTTTATCCTATGGCAAATCATGAGAAAATAAAATGAAAATTAACAATATTGCATTAGAAACTTCAAATATCTGAAAAGTTGATATTTAATGTAGTATTTGCAACCAAAGAAAGCAGTGATGTGTAGTGACAGCTTTTTCAGCTAAACTCATGCTTAAAAATGGTAAGAAAAAAATCTCAACAGTAAATGTGAGCACCCGCTAGGAAACAGTTGATAGCAGAGAATAACTTAGCAATTATGAAACTGTGCAGTTGCTATAGTAAGGTTTAAAATGGTATATATTAAAATGATCAAAATACCACAAAAAGACTTTTTCAGTATGTTGGGAGCAAAAAAGGTCAATTGCCTAGATACCCGACCAGGCAGAATTATAAATACTGTCAGGAGACAAAGCGAAAGTTTACATGCTGTAGTCGGAAGGAAGCAGGATGAGACACTGATCTGTTCGCACGCCTGGGTTTTGTTATGGTTTAACCTGGGCATTTCCAGGCCCCGCCGCGGCTGGGGCGGGGGACGGTGGGCACGCTCGGGCCACGGGGAGCGCGGGGGAGAGCCGCAGTCCCACGGCCTCGCCGGAGAAAGCGAGCGCCGACCGCGCTGCCATCGCTGCCCCGAGCCCGGCCCCGCGGTCGGGGCGGGACGCGGAAGTGCCGCGGCCAGCAGCGCTGGCGGGCGGGTGGCGGGGGTGCGAGATGCTGGGGCTGGCNTACAGGTGAGTAGGGCCGGGCGGGGGCGAGCCGGGGGCAGAGCGGGCACGCCGGGTTACAGGTGTTTTGCCGGGCTGCACGAAAGGTGATGTGAGGAATACAGTCAGTGCCGGTAGCGCGGTGTGCAGCGGCAGTGCAGCTGCAGGTTGTGCTCGGGGGGGTGCCCAGGCAAGAGACCGTGACCTGGCGACCCTTTGCATGACAGAGGGCACGCAGACACACGACGGGAGCCGACGGCCTCAGACTCTCCCGCCCTCAGAATGTGAGGGTATAAAAGCCCAGGGCTTCCTTTGTTCGGGGTCCCTCCTCGGAGACACCAGCTCGGCCTCTTCTTTAATTATTTAGTCATTGCACCATGATTAAATTATTTGAAGGACCTGGACTTCCGAGCCTCTGTTATGGGAAACCTGGTGTGGCCGTGTGAGTGCGGTGCGTGTAGCTGTGACGGGACTTTGGTCGCGGCTCGGGTGGTGTGAGAGCGATCGCCCGAGTGGCTCCTGCATGGTCGGACAGCGAAGTTTCCTTGACAGATAAGCGGTGTGTGTGGAAGCGGGTAATTAAAAATCGTCTGATTATTACCCTACCCTATCTATTGCATCAGTACCTGATGCGGTATTATCTGATATCCCAGTGATAAATGCAGGCTCTGCCTGTCTCTTTTCCCTTCCAAAACTCAGGAAAGTTGTATGGCTTAGAAAATAAGTCACACCGATTTTTAGCAATAGAAGGTACTGGGCTAGTAGTATTCAGAAGGGTAAATGTACACAGCTTTGTTTCCAGGTTAAACATAAAATCCAAGTTAACTTGCTACAGTCCTGAAAGCAAATTGTCACGTCTGAGTGCTTCTTGTGGCCTCTTATGACTTCTCCCCAGAGCATTCCCGAAGCACTTAGTGCAGATCTAGCTGAAAAGCTGTTTAAGTATTTGCAGTTAATTGATAGCTGAGTTGTCACAAGGGTTGCTGTTCATTTCCTTCTAACTTATAATCTGCTTTTACTGTTTCATTATTATTCTCAAACTCAAGAACACTTTGCCTGAATGTATTAACTGCAGGCAGTGCTCTTAGTGCATGAGCTGGCCTATTATTAGTCTTTTTGTTTTCTCCAATTTTTTTTTTTCAGTAATTTTTCCTTACATTACTTAAGGCTTATTATTACTGCAGAGTAGATTTCAAGACAAGATATATGCTTCATTTAATGCAAGTAAAGCCCCTATCTTGAGTTACTATCTTGTGAAGAGTCAACTACAGTAGCATATAGCGGTTGCAGAGCTGTACTGACAAGCAGCATGCACAGCTCCAGACTTCTCTTGCTGTGTTTTCTCTGGTTGTGTTACTTCAAGTGCAGTTCTCCCAAGGATAGGTCACAGCACAGATAATTTAAGACCTGGCTTTACTTTCAAGTGGTTATATTCTCTTTCAGATGTGCCCTTTAACAGCTGCTTTATCGTTGACCTAATTTGGAAATAATCAAGCACTAAATCCAGGGTTGTGCTTGATGAGCTTGTGGGAAACAGGCTTCAGGCTCCCTGGTGACTCCATAGGTCTAGCCTAGGTCACTGGGTAGAGCTCAAGATGATCCTGCAGTTCCTTGCCTTGTTTTTGCTCCCATCCACGGGACTGTCTCTTCTTAAACTGATCTTAATTGCAATCTTTGTACTATAATCTTCTATTATCTGTTCTTTCACCTTTCTTTTATCAGAATTGCCTTTCTTACCCAGTGCCGAATAGACACTCTAGTTCAGTATTTGACAAGCTTACAATTATTTCTCTTGTTTCTGTCAGCTGTATTCATTCCACTGTTGCTCTAGATCTTATAATTCTCCCGTGTTAACCCCTGCCTGTCCTGAACCACATCTTTGCTAGCTAAGGAATGTTGAGGGTGACTTCTCCTCACCCCTAACTCACTTTGATGAAAGTTACTACCTATGGTGCAATGAGAGCTGCCAAGTGTCCACATCAGAGGGAGGGGAAAGACAGAAGTGCAGCAAGTGGGGCTTTTAACCTACATTTTTGAAATTAAATAAGATCATTACAAGCTTTTCACCTTGCTCACTGTCTTCTTTTGCTATTATTGTGATTTTATTTTATTTTGAAGTTAATTAAGAAGAAAAAAACCCCAACACACCCCCCCAAAAAACCCACTCTCAAGATCTTCATATTTCATGGCTTTTAGTGATGGGAGAAACTTAGGCCCAGCTCTCAAAAGTCCCAGTGGAACACTGTAACTCTTAGAACTTAAAAGTTACACCTTTTTTTTTTTTAAATTTTAAATTCATAGTAGGGGAAAAAAGCAGTCTTTGTAGGAAATTGAGCTTCCCAGCCATTCTCTGCTGTAAATTTACTTTCTCTGTAGTTACCAGGAGAGCAGGGGTGTAAGGTTTCTTGTAAGCCTTTTTCCTAAGAAAAGAACTATAGAAGTTTTTATTTTCTGTGTTTGATTGCTGAGATAGATGAATTACAAATCCACAGGCTGAAGAGAAGCAAAACAAGATGTTGTATCCTTGTCAATGATTAAATGAGGTTTGATGTGTTGGGATAGTTTTACTGTGCTCTTTGACTCACAGTAGCTCAAATGTGTAAATAGAAGTGAATATAAGGTTATGTGTAGAAGTGTTTGCTTTTTTTAGCATCCAGTTCTGCTCTAGGCAGAAGTTCCGTGTAAGTCCAAATGGGGAATTTTCCTAAGCTGAATTAAAAAGTTGTATTCAGGTAATACTTTCTACAAATGAAGATGACTGACTAAGTAGAAGTGAGGTATTTTGTCTCCAAGGCATTTTATCTGGAGTTTTCAAAAAAATAAAAGCTTTACAAGAACAGGCTTATTCAATTGAATGTAAAAGGTAGTGTTTTTAAATGGTATTGTCAGATGGGCATGGGCATGTGCTTTCTGTTTTTTTAGCATCAAATACCATTTGTTTAAAATGAGGAGGAGAATTTATTAGTTTATTGATTGAAGTGGAATGGAATGTAGAATTTAAAGCATTCACTCGAGATGTATTTTGTAAAGCCCTGAAAAGCCACAGTACAAAAAAACCCCACAACTTGTCTTTTTCTCCCCATCCTGCCCCAAATGGCTCTTCTGATTTGAGAGCTTTGACTGGTTCAGAAACGAACAGCATCTTTTGCTACTATGTACAAGTCACATTTCTTGGGCAATCTTTGCATTCCTAAAGGCACATGGAATGGGATCTAAACACACTCATTAGGTCCATTAAAATGCATTAATAGAATGGTAACAATCCTTCCACCAGGTGCTGGAAATGTCACACCAGGTACAAAATAAATTATTGGTATATTTCAAGTTCTAGGTAACATTAACCTATTCTTGCTTTGCAGAACTATTTTGTATTCTCACTTGCAGCAAAACCACTGTGTTGTACCAGAAACTCATAGAATTTGAAAGGCATCAGGCCACATACAGCCATCACACCTTACTGTGGATAGCTAAGTATTTCCCCATATTATTGTATGCCGTTAGTTTAAAGGAAACTTTATTGATGTAAATGTGATTTTAGTATCATATGCAGTATCATATGCTTGTTCTGCTTTTGTTCTCCCCTAGTCATCCTCTCCTTGTGACTCCCTGTATCCCTTATGCTGACATGAATCACTGTGATTGCCCTGATGTTGCATTCTTACATATTTGGCTTTGCAGAACAATCTGGGTAGCAATAACCCTTTACTTGGGACAATGTTTCATTCTTGTCTTTTGCAGGTGTCAGATATTCATATCAGCAGATTTCGGGATCCCAAAAGAGCTCCTGACTTTGAAAAATTCTGTTCTGAAACAATTGCCATAATTCAACCAGCACTGGTTCTAGCAACAGGTAAGCAATTCATGAGTGTGAATTTCCAGTTGAGTGTGCTGTCAAAGGAAGAGCAAGTAAGCAACATTTTAGGATCTCAAGAGAGAATTTTAAGTGTTATGGTATCTTAAGCAATGGAAATGAACATACCATGCCAAGACAGGTGAATTTCAACTGATTACTTGCTGTTGCTATTGAAATGGATTAAGTTTTGGCAAGCAAATCAAAAAGACTCTGAGCCATTACTATATACAACGCTTTAGAACCTAAATGCTAGACCTGGAGTTCTCTTCTTACAGAAAGTTACTTATCTAATGCTTACATTTTAGGTTTAGAATTCAGAAATAGTTAGCATTTGTCTTTTAACTAGCAATGCAGGAAGGCATTACTATGTGAACAGAAGTGGGAATTGTTCAACCTTTAATTGGAGCTTGAGGGGATACAGAAACTGTGAAGTTAATCAAAACCCTTATGACTAGAATCTTCAGATCCAGTGAATGCCTAACAATTTGCTTTGCTTTGGCATGGCATTAGTAAAAGTACTGGAGTGATGTGGTTGATAGATGTCTGATGAGGCTGCTGCATCTACGTTAGAAGGGACTTATCCTTCTAGTAACCTCTTGGACCAGATACAGGAACATCCAGCCACTTACTCAGGAGGCCTGCAGCCACTTACACTAGAAGGCAGGGATTGCAGGCTTGTCTAGTTACAGTGTTTGTATAAATTGTGTAGGCCTCTAGTTATAGTCTCACCTTTGTACACCTCCAGGTGACCTGACAGATGCTAAGACAAGAGATAAACTGGGGTCTGAGCAGGTAGAAGCAGAGTGGAAAACTTACCAGTCAATCCTGAAGAGATCGAGGGTCATGGAAAAAACCAAGTGGATAGACATCAAAGGGAATCATGGTAAGAAGGATTCCTCTGATTGTAGATCACAGAATATAAAGTGTTAGTACTCACCAATATGTTAGTGGACATTATGAATCAGGAGAAGGGCCTGCCATCCACATGTCTATTGAGGGCACACCTTGTTCACAGGCACTTACTGGAGTTTTAGTACCAGAGAAGTGTGAGTCTGGCCTGGCAAGTGGTAGAACATAGCTTCAGAAGTTAGTTTCCAGGTCATTAGTTTATCTACCACATTGTTTAATGGAGGGGCAAAGTGTAACCTTACCCTACTGAAGAAATGGTTTCAATTCACTTTTCATAGACTTCTGCTCCCTCCCCTCAGGTTTAAGTTAAAAAAACATCACATGTCTAGCAGGTAAAAGAAATTTGAGTTCTTTTGAATAGAAAGGATTCATGGAAGTTTGTCCATATCACAGTCGTTGCCACATTCTAAGCATTCAAACACAAGCTAATGATCCTATAGGCTATATAAGCCAGCTGTTACACTAGAAACTAGAACTAGAAAGCCTAGCACTGGGTGAAAAAAAGTGTGTGTTTTGTCATACATACCCATTACCCTATCAGGCTTCTGTTACCGGCCTTAGTGGAGAGGTGGAACCCAGTTGCAGTACAAACCTCCCCAGATTGCTGTCTGTTTTTTACGCACACTATTCTCTGATGCTGTTGCTACTTGGTTTTCCGTGAATGAGTTAGGTGTTACTTTGAGAGAATGCACTCCGTCCAAAAAGCTTCTGGAAAGCTCTGTGGTCAAAGTAGAGACAGATTTAGCTTTTAGCCACTGAATAACAGTTTACATTCTCACAACAACTGTATCTTTGAATTGAAACTTAAATAGGAAATCTGTTACCACTTTTAGGTCAACTGCGTCAACTGGATGATGTCTTTCCCGCATTGTTAGACAGTCTGCTTTGTCAATTATGCATTTTTTTTTAAAATAGCTCTTCAGCACCTGATGAGATCACTTTTTCTCAATATTACCAAGTTAAATACAGGGTCAATGATCAGTTTGATCTGAAAGCTTCCTCATTTCCTGTTTCTCTCCCTTACAGATTCATTCAACATTCCACACCTGGATAGCATTCAGAATTATTACAGGTACTTTTACTTACCATACAAATTCAAGGTCAAACTCACTAAACAATATTCTGTGTTCAGTTATCACATATATGCTTTTTCACTGACTTTCCTATAGTCCAGAATCATATCTGCTATTCCCTCTGTCATTTGCATTGTCAATTAGGAGAGCAGAATAGATTGATAAAACAGAATTCTTTGTGCAGACTTCTTATCTCTTATCCTTCTGTGTTTTGGAACTGAACATATTAAATCTGTTCATGTCTACAAAACGTTCTGTGTTCAGTTTCCTCAGAATAGTTGTGTGATACATTTCTGTAAAAGGTGTTTCCAGAGAATGATTTTCCTATTTAAAATCGATGAAAAAAGAAAGCAAGATAAAACTTCACTCTTTTTTATATCCTTTCCGCATGCCTAAAAGGGTTTTCATGTCATGTGGGTCTTAATTTTATTTGAGCTGTTTCTTAACATCTGAGTCACTTTAGAAGACTGAAAGTAGAGAAGTAAGAAGGCAGACAATGATGACTGGACAAATATTCTTGAGGGACACACATGAGATTTAAATGTGAAGACAGATGAGGAAATTTTCCCTCTTCAGCTGGCTCATAGCAAAATAATCTTCAATGAGATCTGTTATACTTTCTAAGATGAAGAAGGACACCAAGAGTCCTCAATAGCTATTAAGCATCACTCAAGGCAGAGCAATCATACAGGTATACTTTGGTTAATCTAATACTTTAACAGAACAAAAATATTAAGACATTTTTAGTCACACTTGGACAGAGGGAATGGCAGAGTGAAACGGAGTTGGGTTTTTATATATAAATAATATAAAAAATTGAAATTATAAAAATTGTCTGCAGAAATAAAAATAGAAG
>VWZG01003992.1:62268-84664 GCA_013396735.1 Grallaria varia
AAAAGCCGTTATTCAACACCACATTCTGGTGTTCATTATTTATTAAAATTAAGGCAGCAGGTTGTATTGAAATACCACAGTATTTTTACATAGAACCATGGGTTTCTTTTTATGTCCACGGCATTAACAGAGTATGATTTGACTGTTACACATAGTCTAAGAGGGACTGAAGGTAGAAATCTTATGATTATGATACTGAGCTTTCCTATTTTCTTACTGAAGTTTATAATGTTCATAAAGGTAACATTAACTTCAAGAAAATAAACATTGTGAGAGGGCTTCCATGGCATTAGAAGTATTGATTTATGTTAGAAACTTGTTTTCGATGTATTGGCTTTTATTCTATTCAGGTCAACCTTTCAGGCAGTTTTCTTGTTTATTCTAATTGGTGGGAGAATAGTGATACGAGCTGTTTTCTGAATGGCTGTGCTCAAACTGTGCTCATCATCTGAACTCAGGAATATTTTAGCTTCCATCTGTCATACAGGGAGTTAAAAAAATCAAAAAAAGCCAAACACACACAAAAAAGCCCAGACCAAAAACCCAAAAGAAAATTTAAAAATGCCCCTCAATTGAACCAAATAAATTTTAATTAGTCTTAGATTTATTCACAATCATTTTAGTTACAGAATTCAATTATTAATAGAGCACTTGAGAAGGTACTATTAGTTGGATTGCTATCTATCTTTGCCAGTGGAAGATATATGCAATTCCCATCTAGCATAAAGTATCAAAAGCACTTCAATTTTATAAGTTAGAAAAACTGAAATTATCTGTTGCTAGTGGAAGGAGAGAAAGAAACATATGTATTAATTATTACATGTATTTATTGTGGTCAGTATTAGGGTAAAAGCATGGGGGGAAAAAAAAGGTGGAATTAGTCAACATATCTTTAAGTCTTTCCCTGTTTACAGTTCCTTCTTAGAGTATTTTAAGATTAAGATTCAAGAGTTCAATTAACATCTGCTAAGGTGCAAAACAATAGCAACCCTTTTTGTGCAGTCCTTTTACTCTTTGAATGAAGAACTGTGGTGACATTCCACAGGAGAACTGATGACGCTACCAGGAGAAGTGGTAGCATTTGCTACATCAAGAAATTAAAAAAGAAATGCTCCCTTCTTTACTGTTTATAAGATTTGATGTAGTGACTCTATTTTCAGTCTTTTGGAAAATAATTGAAAAGGTTCAACATTTCTTTGCTCAATATCATTTTCTGTTAGCCAAGAGCTGATCATTCTACATCAGAGTAACTTGAGAGCTCTAACAAAATAATGAGGACAAGACTTGATGTCCCTGATATTTCTAGGTAAGCAAGGAAGAATTCTTTAGGATACCACAATAAACACAAGACAAATATTTTTTTCTTTGTAGTTCTTCTTTAATGAAGAGTTGTGTAAGATCCTGCTGTACTGTAATCTCACCTGTTTGTTGTATGCTGCTGGCCTATCCTTTTTCAGTAAAAAAGTACTGTGTTGCTCAGGGAAAACATTTGTGCTAACTTTTTTTTAAATATTTGTGTGCTAACCTTCTGCTTGTCTTAACACATTACCCATGTAATGCATCTTCTCTGAAGTACAGACTTTTCAATGCCATTGACTTTTCAGAAGAGACTACGGCAGTATTAAGATGGAACTAGATCTAATGTAAGAAATCTTGCATTTATACTATGCAGGCCATTTTTGTCATTGCTATAAGCTTTCCTAACATCAATATTCCCATTTTATTTTGTTAGGAAATACTCTGCCTGGCGTAAAGATGGCTCTTTCCATTACATCCACACTACTTCTTTTGGGAACTATTCATTCATCTGTGTGGATGCCACGCTTAGCCCAGGCCCCAAGAGGCCCTACAATTTCTTTGGGATTTTAAACATGGTATTGTATAAGCCTTGGCATTCCATTTTGCTGGCTGTTTTATTTCTTTAGTGGTTTGTTTGGAGTTTTTATTTGGTTTTGTTTGAAATATTTATGTTTATCTAAAGAGTATTTACACTTTTAAGTTATTATTCATGTGGGAATATTTGCATTTAGGAAAATGGATTTGTCACTTAATGTGTAGAGTATCTGTTTTCTCTCTTAAGAAATAATCCAGTACAAAAATGTCAAATTAGACATTTGAGGACACTGTCAGTTATTTCTTAGTATTAAGCTAGATTTGAGCTATAATTTCCTTATATCCTGTACCATTAAAAAAACCCAAACAAATATAAACTCCAAATTTTGTATTACTTTTTGCTTTTTTAGATGTTTTTTTCACTGATATTACATACGAGAGAGTTGCACTTATCAGGGGAATAATGTGAAAGAAATAAAGAACTGTGTCATTTATGGAAGTGAGATCTGATCTTCTGAGACCATAAAAATTACATTGTATTGTTTTGAAGGAGTAACATTAATCCCAGTCTGTAAATCACATGTCAGTTACTCAACATTCTGCTTCCCTTTGATTTTTTTTCTCCATAGTTTGTTATCATACTGTTCTTGAGATACTCTTCTGAGGTGTTGGCAGAGTGTTACTGTGTTCTTGTAAAGAGATGTCCTATATTGCCTGTTTGCTCAATGAAGAGTAAATACTCCTCTTATTGTCTAAAAGAGGCTTGGTATTTAATTAACTGTTTGTAAAGCACTTGGTGATACTTAGAGGAAAAGTGATGTAGGAGTGCCAAGTACTGCTCTCATTTTTTACTGCAACCCACAGTAGATGCAGTAGATTTGCAGACAAACTATTGAGGAGATAAGAATTGCAGTTGAGTTTAGAGCCTGTCCTGGCTGCAGCAAGTCAAGCATTTGCTTGCTAACTACCCAACAGGAATCTGGAGATCATAATTTTTTTTTTTTTTCAGATTTTTGCACAAAACTGGAAGTAAAGGTAGATACCTGTAACTTTTAATAATTAAAGCTCTGTCAGGAATTTGAAAAATAAATTTTTATCAGTGATTTGATTACATAGCTTAGGTAAAGGTATTCTTAAAACCCAAATTCATAAAGGCAAAGGAAATGTATTTTCATTTAATAAGCCCTTTACACTAAACCAGAATAGTTTTAAACTGGATCCATTCTTTTTTTATGATACCTTTACTTCTGTTTCTTTTATTCATGCCCTTCAGCATTTCTTTTCAGGTAGGAGAAAAAAGATTATGTTGGTGGTTCTCTTGGTTACCCCAAAAGATGATCTGCAAAGTGGTGAAAGAGGGGATTTGTGTTCTTTTCTGGGTTTAGTTATCCTGCCTCCTCTATTAGATTTTGAGACCTTACTGGTATTAGGAGGCTTTCTGGACAGTAAGTGGTTGATTTAATATTGGAAGTCAAACAAGTAAAGGAGAGCAATTTTACCTCCTGTGTAAGATGCTTGACTTTAGCAGCAATGGCTGAGGAATATTTTTAATATTCAGCATCTGAGTTCATTCAGTTAAATGACTGAAACATGTGGTGCATGGCTTCTGTGGTCTGTCACACATGTAAAAGGCCATCTAGCAACTCAAGAGATAGTAGAGATGACAACTGTAAGGTAAAAATGTTCATAGCATTAACTCTTTGACTATATAATAAGCAGTAGAAAGGATAGAAATATCATTTACCAACATCTTCCTTTGCATTTCATTTTTACTGTGTTAGATTACCGAGCAGGCTTTGAGTATCTGGTTTTCATTTTCTTTTTTTAACATCAGATGTTAGGGTTACACCTAGTAGTATAGCTGTTCAAGCACAGGTCCCTGAAGCAGCTCAACTGAGAGTATTCTCTGTAAGAAAGAACAAAAAAAGAGATGAATTGCATTCTTCATTAGTTTCTTTCTGCTTTTCTTTTGCTACCCTTTGACAATAGCATGAATGCTAAACAGATTGGTTTGGTTGTCTTTCAAACACTTGCCCATTTCAGAATCAAATGGCAGAGCTGTCTTTGATGGCAACAGAAAGTCTTCACAGCAACCATACTATCTGGTTTGGCCATTATCCCACCTCAACAATCATCTCCCCAGCCCCAGGAATACGAACATTAATGAGGTAAAGTCTTTTTGTCCTGTATGTTTTCAGTCTCAAATACATTTCTTGCTTCTCTTCACATGCTTATCTCTCACTTTTCAGGTTTTGTGCAGTGATATTTCCATGCCACCCAAATAATCACAATTCTTTTATTAGTTCTGCCACAGCCTATTTATGTGGACATCTCCATACAATGGGTGGGCTCATGCCAGTCTTGCACAGTCAGCACCGTGGTGGCACTCTGGAACTTGAATTGGGAGACTGGATGGATAATAGGAGGTAAGTAAAGCCTATGTGAGCAAATTATTATATGAAGCCCACCTGGCTATACTGTGATCCCCTCTTATGCTGTTTGGTGAATTTGAAGGAAGCTTGAGATCAGCCTGACTGGTTATTACTATTAATGCTTTTGAAAAATATCTTCATGTGTAAGTTTGGGATTTTCCCCCATACCAACAGTGTGCTAATAAATGAAATAATTTTTTATTAATTCTTGATATTTGGAAGTTAATAGGGGACATCTAAATGTCCACTTGGTATGTGTTAGTATTCAAATGTAGATGAATAAATTGTAATAAAATTCAGCATCACAACTTCAAAATACCCCTGCTCTGCACTAGCTGTTAGAATTCTAGATGCAAAAACAGTCGACCTGAAAATGTTACCTTAGCAGCGTATCAAAATATGTCTGATGCTACATGGAGTGTGTAGTAGTATATTAGCTTTTGTTCTGCAGTAATCCAAAGAAATATATGCACACAGGGAAAGGGCAACTGGGATCTTGGTCCATAACTAGTGTACTTGCACAGGCACTGTAGCAATGTACATTACATTTGAGTTCTTTAGCGTAATGTTTATGTATCTGATTCATGTGCAAAACTTCATAGACCTTGACATTTGGACTTTTGAGTACTGCTTCTGTGACTTGCAATAAAATTCACCTAATCAGAGGTAACCAGCTGTTAATACAGTTAATACAGCAGAGTTGTTTAATACATAATCAACTACAGAAGAGAATAAATGGAACTTAAGAAGCATGGGAATGAGCTGTGCATGCAGTAGTTGTATTAACAAACTTTTTTTCCTTTCGTTACAGGTACCGGATCCTTGCATTCGATCATGACCTCCTCAGTTTCGCAGATCTTAACTTTGAAGAATGGCCTGTAGTTCTCATCACCAATCCCAAGTCCTTCCTTTACAGCAGTTCTACGCATGAACCACTAATGAAAATTCTTTATTCCACTCATATCAGGTACCCTGTAATCTCTTGATTTCACAATATTTAACTACATTTATATGTATATGCACAAAGCTTTTTTTTTTAAATGTGTCCACTGTTCTCAGAATTCAATTTTCTCTGGAAGATTGTTCCTGAGAGCTCTCTTTGTATCACATATGGAATGAAAAGAAGTTGTATAATAGTGATTCATATTTATTTATGCAGTTATTTCCCCTTAAATCAATTGAACTTTTTTATGTAACTGAAGCTGATAGAGTTAGATTAATATATCATCTGTGGTATTTATATCATGTGTTCACATTGCTTCTGTTGATTTCAGGATTTTGTCTATGTGCTTTTCTAAGTGTTTTCTCCCTTTCCCAATTTTCATACTGTTTTAAATCTATCTTTCCATTTATACCTTTTCTATTTAATTTTATCATTTATATGTCAAATTTCTAGGCCCTTTTCAACATGTATTTGTTGTCAGACCAATATGCTTGAAATATTACATACACAGAATTACAATCAAATGAAGTTTGTCATACTTTTCATTTAAGAAGCAGTGTCCAGTAAGTGTCCTTACTTTCCAGTTTCCTATTCAGAATCTTATCTGAACATTCTTACGATTATATTAAAAATATGAACTGGTAGAATATTTCAACATAACTATATGAGACTCCTTCATTTGACTGAATGCCTTTTGTACTACCAGAACTGAAAGAAATTGTATGTGTAATATTTTAAGTCTATACCCGTATCACTGACTCGCTGAATATAAGAACTGCCAAGTTATAATACATTGGCTGGTGTCTGAGATCTGTTATAGCAGTCTTGTGTTCGACTCCATGTCTCATAAATGCAGTTACAAAGACTGAGAGGTTATATTCTGACTAGCAAAGACAAAAAAAAAAGAAACAGGAAAAAAAAAAGGAGAAAACCCCACACTCAACAACAAAGGACTTTAGAGAGACTGTCAATTTTTAATGAAGCCATCTACAAGTATTTGATTGTGTGTCTATGTGTTTAGGAGGATGCATCCCTCTTGTGTTAACAAATGTTTTGACAGCAAGGGTTCTAAGGTTATTTTTGTCAGGACTGACCTTACGATCTCTGCCACCATTTTGTCTGTTCCACAGCCACTTTTCTCGTCTGTTATTTTGCATAGTGCCATACAGAACTACATTTTTAACTGTAGGAAAGAGCTACCATGTTACCATTAGCCCACAGATATTTCACTGTTTTAATTTCTAAATCTGTTGAACTTTTTAGTACAAGGTACAATAATCTTGGAGACTTCTCTCAAGAAAGCAATGAGAGGTCTGCAAGTCCTATAACAAACCTGTTTATTTTGCTCTTTATTCTCTCCTTAGAATCCTGGCATTCTCTCCTTCTGTCATTGTCTCCATCAAAGTCTATATAGACAGAGTTCACTTGGGAGATGCGCATCAGGTGTCTGGTCCTCTCTATGTGCTCAGGTGGAACCCACAAAACTACAGTGAAGGGTTCCATCATATAGATGTGACTGTCCAGGTAAGGTTGGCATTCTTTGTATTAATTTATTTTGTTGTTGTCATGGCTTCTCCATCATCCTTTTACATCACATAACTAGAAACTAGGTGTTGTGTTGGGTTCGCATGGCAAAGTATTGGTAGTGGGTGGCCACAGAGGTGGGTTCTGTGAGAAGCTGCTGGAAGCTTCCCCTGTGTCTGACAGAGCCAATGCCAGCTGGCTCTGAGACGGACCCACCGCTGAGCAAGGCTGAGCCAATCAGCAACAATGGTAGTGCCTCTGGGATAGGGTATTTTAGAGGAGTAGAAAGTTATTACTGCACAGGAGCAATTGCAGGCAGGAAAGAGAGGAGCAAGAATATGTGAGAGAAACAGCTTTGCAGTCACCAGGGTCAGTGAAGCAAAGGGGGAAGGAGGTGCTCCAGGCACTGGAGAAGAGATTCCCCTGCAGCCCGTGATAAAGACCACGGTAAGACAGGCCGTCCCACTGCAGCCCGTGATAAAGATCACGGTAAGACATGCCGTACCACTTCAGACCGTGATAAAGACCACGGTAAGACGGGCTGTCCCACTGCAGCCCATGGATATCCATGGTGGGGCAGAGATCCACCTGCAGCCCTTGGAGGACCCCACAATGGAGCAGGTGATGCCTGAAGGGGGCTGTGACCCTGTGGGAATACTACACTGGGACAGGCTCCTGGCAGGCTTGTGGAGAAAGGAGCCCACACTGGAGCAGGTTTGCTGGCAGGACCTGAGACCTATTGGAGAACTATGCTAGAGCAGTCTATTCCTGCAGGACTCTGGAAGGGACCCATGCTGGAGCAGATCATGAAAAACTGCAGCCCATGGGAAGGACTTGTGTTGGAGAAGTTCGTGGAGAACTATTTCCAGTAGGAGGGACTCCATACTGGAGCAGGGGAAGAGTGTGAGGAGGAAGGAGTGGCAGAGATGTGATGTACTGACTGTGGCCCCCATTCTTCATCCCTTTGTGCTGCTAGGGGAAGTAGGTAGATAATTTGGGAGTGAAGTTAAGCCTGGGAAGAAGGGAAGGGTGTGAGGAAGGTGTTTTTGGGATTTGAGTTTATTTATCTTTATTCTACTCTGAGTGGTAGTGAATTAAGCTAATTTCTGCAACTGGCATCTGTTTTGCCCATGATGGCAATTGCTGAGTGATCTCTCCCTGTCCTGATCTTGACCCATGAGCCTTGCGTTAAGTTTGCACTCCCTTGCCCAGCTGAGGAAGAGGAGTTACAGGGCAGCTTTGGTGGGCACCTGACATCGAGCCAGGGTCAACACAGACAGATGTCGGAGTTATACATACAGAAATATCAAACTGTTGAATACATGAATCACTGTTACTGTTTATCAATACAAGTTTGTGGCAAATATGCCAGAAACAAAGCACAATGAAGCTTCAAAGTATTTTAATATGGGCTATTACCTAGAATTCAAATTTCAGAAAACTACTGATGGGGCCAGTAAGCAGTCACTGTTGTCCAAAAGTTGCTGAATCTCTGACAGATTGTCATTCATATGTAGCATTTTCAGATTATGATTTTATAGTTGCCAGTTTACTTGAAACTGCAAAATTGACAGTAAGTGCTCCTTTGTAAGTAGAAGTATTTAATACAGCAGTATGCCTGACATACATGCATCAACTGGATCTTTCTAGATAAGCTGCAATGATAATTAGGAACTTTAACTAGTTGTTTTATGTATTACTGGAATCTAATTGTCCTCTTATTTATATCAATCTAGGATGCTTCAGGAAGAATTGGGACACGGGGCCATATATTTGCTATGGAAGAAAACCTCTCTCTCAGATTTGACTTTTGGCCATCTGTTATTCTTCTCACTGACCACTATGTTCTGGTAAGTACCTTCAGCAAAACAGCTATCATTCTGTGTTGGTTTCCCAGAGCTGCAGTAGGCCTTTTCTTAATTACTGGTAGACTTGAAGGCTGCTTACTTTTTCCAGATATGACTCTACTGGAATTCCAAAATATTTCAAGTTTCTCAAGTTGCACACCTCAACTGCAAACATGCAGCAATAGTTCATACAAACAGTTGACCTCTTGGATTTAGTCAAAATTTCCATTTTTGGGCATAGGAATATTTCTTGTGCAAGGAAGAAAGTGAAAAGGAGCTACTGGACATACTAGAAAAAGCAAACATTAAATAAAAAAAAAGTCATTGTAATCTGTTGCAATATGTGCTCTGTCAGGAATGCTAGAAATATTCTCACCACCAGCTTCTGACATTACAGCTGACTCCAGCAAAGAGGAGGGCAAAATTCCTGTTGACATCAGTAAGTGCCAGGTCATATACAGATGTGTTACAGCTTAGTACATGCAAAGAAGGCATGTCATAATAGTTTAGGTGCACATTTAGAACAACATAAGACAGTTAACATGACTGTAATTGTATTATAATTGGCTCTAAATTACTATATTAGTTTTGTTAATCAGTAGCTGATATTCTTCACAATGTATTGAATTGCAGTTCTCTTCAGTACAGCACTCAGAAAAAGTTTTGCCTAGGAAGTGTATTTGCACTTTTCAGTGGATATCTTTTGCATCCCCCATTTTTTTAAAGATTCAGGTCTATCACTTTCAGACATTCAACTGAATTTAAATCAGTATGATACACCTTCGGTAACTTAGAAACTCTGAAGTTTCTTTTTCCTCTTCATTTCAATGACACCATCAAGCTTTGAATATGCATTTCTTTGTCATCGCTCAATCAATCAATCAATGTCCATAAGGAATGCTCCAAGGCTGCTCCCTCCACGACTGGCTTAGAGTCAAAACTGTCTTTTCAGGCTCGTGTGCTCTTTGGACTGATAGTGCTGACTCAGATCACCTTGCTCCTTGTTTTCAGATACCTCCAAAAGCCAGCACTCAAAGGTATGAACCAATGTTTGTGGTTTTTAGAGGATCTGTTTTCCCCTAAACTTTTCACTATTTATCTGTGTGCTAACAATAGGTCAGTAATTGTGCTGTTAATCAGCATATGCATTTTCCATCTACTACTGTGGATTGGTTTTTCAGATGCTGCTGCTTTGCTTTTAAGGGTACATGGAAAACCTCCAGTGTAGCAAGTAAAGTAAATTAAAAACTAAAAACTTTAACAGGCATCTTTGTTTAAACAAAAATTCAATTGATTGAAGTCTGAGGTTTTATTTTTATTTTCTCACTGAAGAATCCAATGCATAGGGAATGTTTTATTTTGTATTAGTTCTGTATGTGTGCTTTTTTCATTGCTGTTGCCACAGAATTCTTTGTCACCTGAGTGAAGAAATAGATTTTTTTCTGCAAAGATAATTTTGTTAATTTTTGCAAAGAACGTAAACAGGATCAGGTCAATACTGAGGCCAGTTCAGTCATAACTTGATTTTTTTGGGGGGATAAATCTGGTAAATGAAAATTACTACTGTTAAGCTTGTGTGTTTATCCTTTAAACAATTGCTTGAACCACACCGTACTAACGAGTTTTTTCTGGAAGCCACCTCCCTTCCTATTCATGTCAGCATTTGTCCCTTCCTTTAGGAAGCATCCTGAGGTAACTACAGCAACGGCATACACAGAAAAAGAACAGATTTCAGTTACCTTTATGGAATGCAGCAACTAAAAATGAAAACAGCTGACTCTGTGGTCAGTGAGGTCCCTGTGGACCATGACAAATGTTTTACAAATTAGTGAACAAGTTTGTTACAGCTGTTGATTTCCAAAGGTCAAGCTTGCCCTCTGGGGGTTAATTCTTTGTGAGAAGGGCAGCCACATAACAGGTGAAAATCCACAAGCTAACTTCTATGGGAAGGCTCTCTTGATCTCAGTCTATGAATTATCTGCTCCAATTAGAAAGTTAATACTGCTTTTTTCCGCTAACACATTAGTCAGAGTAGTGTAATTTTAATGCCTAGCCTTCATTTTATGAGTTGCTATCAGATCTCACTAAGTAGATTTAATAAAAAAAAAATCCAGTTAATCTAGTCAATGCTGGCCTGTCTTTCTGGGTTTCCAGAGTTACTGTTTTGATTGTCTTACTTTTTATTTAATATGTATTTTCCATGTTTATCATTCTAGCTAATTTCATTTTTGGCATATACAAAGGTTGTTCTATTTTATTTACATACAGTAAGTATGTAGAATGGAAGCTTTCTCTCCTGTTTTTAATACAGATTGATGTATTTTTGGGTTCTTTAGCTTCAGTTATCACAGTAATGGTAAAAATGCATTCCTTTGCATTTGTTCTGTAGACATACCAAATATTATTATATTGCTTATTTAATAGAATGAGTAAATAATGTGCAGATTTGCTTCAGAAAGACCAATAGTTTATATATATATGTGTCTATATACAGGATGGGGAGGTGCTTGCAACCTGAATTAAGTGTATTTTTTCTTAAATGTTGTCTCTCTTTAGAAAAACCAGGATTACTTACTCTGACTTCATATTCCCTTCATGTCTTCAGTAAAACAAACACCTTCTATTATTCAATTCTGGTCCTGAACTTATACACCATTCTGGGTAAGTAGCATAAAGTACTGGAGGACATAATTTAATATTTTGAAATTACACATCAGATCCTGTTGAAAATTACGACTTCTAACATTTTGGAGAATGGGGACAATCAATTACAAACTCTGTGTGGAACTTGAAAGGTTTATGTCCAAAGAACTAAAAGTTTGTTTAGAAGAGCGTAACTTAGAACACCTGAATTAATTCAACACTGAAGTTGTTAAATTGCTATACTTTGATGTAAAATGAGAATATGGAAGGTTTCACATGACATGTCACTAAGACATCTCGGCTCTGATGCTAACAATTTTAGCTTACTCTCCTCTGATATTATGTTACTAAAATAGCTACTTTCTTGGCAGTCAGTGTAGTACACATAACATGGAACAGCCTGTCTAATTTAACTTCTGTGCGGAGCCAAGCTGGGATTGTTTGTGACCATGTTTTTCATATGTCCTACTGTAATTCTGGGGAAAAGCTAACATTTGAAAGGATCTACCTTTTCACCTCTCTCATAAGGAAGATGTTATATGTGGTGTTGAAAATTGTCACAGAGATGAAACTAACTTAAAAGTATTTTTGTTGCATGCCACAACTCCTTGGTAATACTGTGATATTTTCATGGCTGGGATGTTCACCCTTTTGCTCTTTGTTGAAGATGAAAACATTAGGCTTATTACTATGGACAAGCAATATACAAGTTATTTGCCCCAGTAAACCACCCTGTGGTCAGGAGTACAAAGGGCCGTGTCTCTATTGTGTTTCCTGATGGTGATGTATGTTTGATTTCTTCTCTTGCAGGACCGTGGTTTGTAGGAGAACTGATAGATGGCCAGTGGGGGGCCTGTTTTTCCTTTGGGGTGTTCGTTGGTGGTTCCTTCTTCCAGGGCAGTATGACATTTGTGGTTGGGATTTTACAGGTGTGTATTTATAAAAACTAAAGCTATCAAACTGCTTTTTTCTCCTGGGATTTTTTTTCCAAATTTTTTTAAATAGTTTTATAAGGAAGTGAGTCTTGGAAGGACAGAGTTGATTAATGGCCGTGCCTGACTACAATAGGTCTTTCTTACCTTTCTGCAAATTTAAAGGACAGAAAGGAAGGAGGTTGTGCATTATTTTCTTAAACTTCTGTTTTCCCCTATCTGATGTTGCTTTGGACTCCCTGGGTGTCAGGTTAGACGCCATCTCTGTAGATTTTCCTCTCTAGATTTGTTTTTTTTGTTCTCGACTCATGTACAGGTTGCAGTGATTAAGCAAAAGAAACTGAGTGGCCAGGGCAGGCCTTGCACCCTCAATAGCCCATCAGATCAGTAGGTGTCACTCTCCAAGCACAGGAGTCCAGTTTTCCGAGCAGCGGTTTCCTCAGCTGCCATGCATCTGAAAGAGAGGGTGTAGTTTCTTGGCATTTGTGCCAGACCAAGCCAGCGTTGCCTCCTCCTTAGTGGTCCCTCCCTTATACCAGCGCTAGCACTTGTCTGACACCACAGTGGGCTGGGTCAGAGTTAAACTGACATAAGGACCCGCTGTTTTTACCATACTAGCTTTTTGCCAAGTCTGTCTCCCTGAATCAGCTCCAAGAAAGGTCAGATGCCTGTCAGTGCCTCTCACTGCAAGTGAGTGGACAGGAAGGCTGGGCTTGAGACTGAGGCACAGGCAGTCACTATCAGTTCTATCAGCTGCAAAGTCTTGGAAGTACATTTTGAGATTCCACCTCTGGGAATTGTACTCAGCCCTTAGAGTGGGACTGTTTTATGTGCTTGTATCTTTTTATGCCCTCATATATGTTACCCAGACCACCTGGCTTGCTCATTGTCATATTTTTCTCTGTTCTTCTTTTCAGATGTTGTTTTTCAACCTGCCATTAATGGCCTATCTGTGCTGGTGCCTGTTCCTGCGATGCCGGGGTCACAGCTTCTACTCTCACATCCGTCATGTCCGACGCCTTGTGGCTGTGCTCATTCACCTGGCAATGGCACTGCTCCTGGCCTGGCAGGTCTACTCCTGCTATTTCCTGCAGCGAACCTATGGGACCTTGGCTTTCTTCCTCTCCCCAATGAGAACGTGGCTGGTGGCACTGACCTCAGTTCTCATTTATAAAACCTGGACACTGAAATCGTCTGAGCTCAGGACTTACATAGTAGAAATGAAAACCTGTCAGAGCTCCTGAAGTACAGTATAAGTACTCCAAGTTCTTTGTCTTAAAAGCTGTTGAGTTACAACATATCATTTTGTGATGGTGGAATTCCATGCAGCTCAACCATTAGGTACTAAGATCTGAAGCTGCACCTGCACTGCTACAGCACTGTATTAAACAGTAAATGTACAACAACATGTGATGCACACTTTTCTTGTATTATACCAGATACTGTATAATACATGTTATATGATACAGTTATACATTATACATTAATACAGTCAACTGTATAATAATCTCTTTAATTTTTTAATGTGATACAGAAGATGGATATGTCTGTATGGCTCACAAATGGATACATTTGTCTATTACTACTGTGAATGGAGAAATAGTTTTGATTCAATAAATTCTTGATTTTTCTAATGCTGGGAAAAGTAAGCATAAATCTTGATAATGAGCTTCAGGATTTTTGCTTAACTTTGATTCTTATTTCAAGATTTTCATATATTTTTACAAGACTAACTACAAGACTGGACCAGATGTCTTTATGAAGTAACAGTGGTTGCAAAGGTGCTGTGGTGGCCTTCACAGTACGGCTCTATGCTTATACACTCTTTCAATTTATAATGCTATATACAAGCAGATTATAGGATGTTAGGTGTGTATATGTGTATCTGTGGTCATGTTTACCTGAGCTGTGGCCTATTGCTCTTGTCCTGGGAGTGCTGCTAATTAACAACTTCATTCTCTGGAAGGATGAGGTTACAGTACACTACTGAGGTTGCCAATTTTCCCACACTTGATCAGAAAAAGGACAGTGAAGGATCAATGTTGCTGGGGTTCTTAGTTGTAGTCAGAGTTCAGCTTCAAAGTAAAGAATGGAGACAGTTGTCCTCAGGATGGGAAAACCTGAAAGAATGATGTGGTCTGATGCCTATGTCTGTAACTGAGCAGGTCAGGACTGTGTTTCTGGGTCTCAGTCAAATGCACTAAAGAGTGACCTAGGAAAACTAATTTTTTTGTTTTCAGTTTTTTTGGAGTCCAGAAATGATAGTACAGTTAGTTACACTTATAAAAAATGCAAGGATCCAGAGCCAAGAGAGCTGAGGTGCCTTGATCTGTAAAGTAAAACACTGAGTTGCTTCAGAAAAGACTGCTGTGAGTGGAATATTTAAAATACTTTAGGTAATTTTATAGTACCTTACTTACTTAGGACTTCTCAAGAAAAAGGAGGTGTAACTTGTTTATGATGCCTTTTCAAAAACCCAGCAGTGACTGTAGTAGAACACAGGAAAATAAATTGAATTGAAAGAAAATACTTACTACAAAGCCTTTTTGTTATTTCTAAAAGGTGAAAGTTATCTTGCTCTTTAATTTGTGTTCTTCAATGATGGATGATATAATAGGAAAAAGAGTAAGATCGCTCATTTGCATAAGTTAAATACACTGAATGTCATTTGTTGCTACATAAGTTTGTTTTGCAAAGCTGTTAGAAAAATCAGAGGTAGGGCACAAAATCTATTTCTGACAAATGTTACTGAAAAATTAATTATGACATGTCACAATCATTTTTACATGATCAGGGAGCATAAGAAGTGGCAATAAAATAGTTCATATCTCTACCCTGTGACAAGACTGTGTTCTGAACTGAGACAACTTTGTTGTGGTAGCAGTCAATTGCAACATAAATTTCAATGTAATCACGTCTATGGACTTAAAAATCTTGCAGTATATATCTGTCATATAGTTTTTTGCTCTGTGGGCTGTGTTTGGTAGATGGATGGAATTCTGTTAGAAATCTCCCCATGCGATTCTTAGTGTGATGAGCAAAGATGTTTTGTTTGTAGATGCATTATCCCTGCCACCAACAACCCAGATAAGAATCACATGCTCCTACCATGGCCATGTGTGAATTGTATGTGAGAATAATTAACAAATTTTGAGAGGGGTTATCCTACTGTCCTGCTGTCACAGGGAAGAGCATGCTGTAGCAGCTTAGAACTCTGCCCTGCAGAGGAAGTATCTCTGCCTTCATGATCCACAGCACAGTTATTGCAGGTTTTTGTTGCTTAAAAGACAAGTCAAACTTAACTTTGTCTCATGTTAATTCAGGTTTTCTCCTTCTTAAACAGTTTTCCTATATTCTAAAACTTTAGTAGGAAAATCCTGACTTTCTTACTTGAGCTCTACACTTTAACACAGGAAGATTTTATTTACTGATACCTTCTTTGAAGTTTCTGAATTCTTTATATCTCAGTTTTTAGAGGCTAAGCCCTAGTCTGGGCTTGTAATTTAGCAGTCCCTGTCACATAGGCGAGTGGTGGCCCAAGTTAACTATAAGTAACACAACTCACAACACAGTATCTTTTCCCTTCAAATTCAAACAAAATAAATGGGTTTGATAAAATGCAGCCCACCTCCACATCACCACTCACTTAAAGAATCAGAAGGCACAAATCAACATAGCAGACTGAAGCGACATTCCAGTGATAACAGGTCCGTCCTGTGCTGTCCTGATGAATTGCCTGGGTCTGGTCCTCTTTCAAAGGAAAGCTCTTCTCTCTGAAAGGCTGCATCTCTACTAAGACAATAACACAATATTGTGCTGTAATGTATCTTAGCATTTACATCAGTCAGCATCAGTGCAAGATCTCCTAATGTCATATGAATGATGACAGGTTTTTTTCCAGTTTATGGATGAGTAATGGGTAAAAATGGCCTTGATAGTTTAGGGCTTGACATGCTTCAAAGATCTCAGAAGCAGTGGGAGGTTAACAAAGCTTGGGAATAAGGATTTACCACTGATAGTGGACACAAAGAAAGGAGAATACAGGCCACAAGGACATTTGGCAGAACCCCAAAGGTAAGGAAGATGATTCAGCACTGTTGCTGAGGTGGCTTTATTAGTTTCTTCCTTTGTTTGCTAAAATGTATAAACAGTAAAAATTTTTGATTGGTGTGCCTGATTTGTGAAAACCTTCACCTCACACCCTTGTGCAGAATAAACAATGTCTCCTTTCTAAAGCAGACTGACTGTGTTTAGAGAGCTCCTAAAATCAGCAACAATCACACCAGCCCAAACCAGCCTAGCAAGGTTGAGGGTTAAAAATGTTATAACTAACTTGAGCAATTGTGTCCTCTGGATGAACTCAGCAGGTTATAATATGAAAACTACATCTCTGTAGCTGGGGCTCTCATCTGTGAAGATGCCTACTCCGTGAACATGCACAATGAGTTTAGAATGCATCTTTAAATCAAGGTGAGAGAAATTTAAGCCAAACGTAGCTTAGCCAACTAGTGGTGTCAACTCCTCCTGTCAATATTGCCTCAATAGTACTGTATGCATAATGCTTGTATTTTTGACCTTTGGTGTGCTAGCTGCAGGGGTTACCACCTAGCACCCCTTTCTGTGCAGGACTGTAAATATTTTAAATAAAGTACCTTGACCTTTTATGTCTACTGGCTCTGCACACCAAGTGAAGGATTCCACTTTTCAGGGACAACAGCGTTAGATGCCTAGCATCCTGTTCTGCAGGCAATAAAATCAAGTATCTTGGCTCAGTGTATTGATTGCCTCTTGCACACCAGGTGAAATAACCCTGTGTTGGGGACACAACTCCTGCTCTGAGTGCATGCTTGCCCTTGATTAAGATCTTAGAAACTATCACGCATTGTCTTTATAAGGTAAAGCTTCCTGGGACAAACACTGGTGCTTCTAACAGCCAGTGATTACCTATCTAGTACATCCAAAGCATACTGGATTTTTCTTACCAGTTACTTGTCACCCTTTGTTAAATTACACCTCTTTATAGTATAAAATATATGATAGCTGAAGAGTCACACTATTACAATAATTAAGAAATTAAGGTGAAAAATATTTTTTATAACTGTTGGCACTTGTTTTAAAGAATCTTCTCCCTTTCGTTCTTAAGAGGCAACATGAACCAGGATTCACACACAAAGAAATGCTCCTGTGAGAATCTTAAACATTGTGGGTATCAGGATGATATTTACTTTGACTGCCCCCATCTTTTTTTATTTTTTTCCTAAAGACATTTGACTAATGCTGCTAGAACCTGTATTGCCCTCCATAGCTTACCTAACTACAGGAATGCTGCTGCAATCAGGCTGCCTGTATTACGGGAAAGAATCAATACCTCAGCATGATCTCACTCCGCATCAGCCCTCACAGCACAGCTCTTAATAGACTTATGACTTGTGTGGATTACTAAGCAATTGCTGTAAAAATAATAGTGCTGGGAATGTTATAATTTTATCATATTTTGTTACAGTTGTGAAAAATAACTTCCTAGAGGGTGATCACTTCTGGAAGGTGTGCCAACTCACAGTGCCAAAGATGAGCTCACTCTGGACTGGCTCTTCAGTAAATATGGTTGAAAAGAATAAAATTTTTACTTTGGACAAACAAATGCAACTCTGGAAACATAAATACATTAGACTGAGGCTTTCACATGTAACGTATGAAAGGAAAATTAACACTTGAACACCTTTCCAGTAGTGGTTATTATTATGATTGCTTCCTTACATTCATACAACACAAACTCACCACAGTTCATAGTTGAAGACTCTTTTGAAATACACAGGTATTTAAGTAGCTTGCTTTGAATACTACCCTGATATACTTCCTTCCAAGCAGGCTGGAATAAGAGAGAACAGTCCTCAGTTTTAAGAATAAAAGGCATTTCTCTCAAAAAAGGCTGTTGAAATGGAAATTAATGCCAAATACAGGGAAATGCAAGTTATAGGACGTTGTAACTTTTATGTGGGAGGGTTAGCCTTCAGTGGTGGAAGAAAACAGGAAAACACCATGGGGACACCATGCCCCAAAAAGCACCTAATACTCTCATTTGTAAAAATACTTTTGCATCAATAACAATTTTCAGAAGCAGCAGCAATGGAGCCACAGGTTAAAACCAGATTTGCTGCTGGGGTGGGGAGCAGTGTTATGGAGGGTGTTGGAGGAGTTAATGGAGTGTTAATGGTTGGCCACATACTTGGAGTGGGCTGTTTTGTTTTACATTTCCATATTTGCATTTAAGAACGAAGGATGAGGAGGCTTATTCAGAAAGATTAAATGTGTTGAGTGCCTTAACGGCTTATCTGCTGCCTGGCAGAAACTGAATGCAGAATACAGGGTGCATAATGCGATGGTGATTCTGTTACAGTCTGAATGGTTCTATCAGGCATATGCATGTAGGAGGGAATAAAGAAAGGAAAGGGGACAAATGGGCACATCAGCACACTCACTGGGGACACTGTTTGGAAAGGTTGTGTTCCCATCAGCATCCTCCCCCGTACATCCAGTTGACAGGAATCCAGGTCTAGAGACAGTGCTCAGGATCATTGCATTTCCTGTGGCGTCTCACTCTAATACACCAATTACCAAGCCACACGAGCCTGAGCTGCTTAACTTTCACAACTGAGTTATCCATCTACAGTCAACATGCAGGAAATAATAGAATTTTGCTCACTTCTTGCTTTCTGTTTTCCATTTGCCAACTATTAACCATACTGATTTTATTACATACAAATTTTAGTTTCCATTCCAGTGCTGTTGAAATAAAGCACCATGAGAAGGTTAAAAATTCATTGTAGTACAGGACAGGAAAAAAGTACTTATGAAAAATGAGGGAATAACAAAACTTACAGGAACCAAGAATCATAACTGGAGAAGAACAGGAGGACATTATAAATGAAACTACAAGGCCAAAGACCAACTTTATCTGAACTTTGTGCTCATTAACATAGTAAAATACCAGCTCACAGACTAAGATCACCTCTTATTCACACAAGCCCTTTCCTGATAGAGCATGCAAGGTAAAATAAGCATGCACTGTACCTTTAAACGGAGACCAGAAAATTCAAAGCCAATGACTATAGCTTTAGGTGGTTACCTAAATGGGAAATGACAATTTTTATTGTTCCAAGTGTATAAAAATGAGCACCTGACATACTGAGGGTGCACACCTCTGCACAGACATGAACAAAGATCTCAGATCTGTGTGTGAGATCAGCTCACTGCACACTGGGTGATGAATCCCACCTTTAGGGACACAAGCTAAAGTCACAATCCAGCAGAAAGTGAACCGATCCCCTAGTTTTGTAGTTGAAAAATGCATAACAATGGTTATTGCTACGATTGCTTTCTTACATTCATACAACACAAATTCAGCACAGTTCATAGCTGAAGTCTCTTCTGAAATATACAGGTATTTATTATTATTTTAGACAATCTAATGCTATAAGGTCTCTTCTCCTCAAAGTTTGTGGCACCCATCACTGCATGCTTCCTTCTTTCAGGGCCAGCTTCAGCATTAGGAAATAAAAGTGGTGTTTTTCATATTGTTCTCAACAACATCTGGCAACCTTGATACCACCTTACTTTCCACAGCACACAGAATTATTTTCTTCCATAGTGTTTCTTCCCCAGTATTTAGTTTGGCTTGGGTAGCGACTAATGCATAACCCATCCTCTGGACAGTTCAGCGGACTCTGCTCATTTTTCAGGTTTCGCCATTGAGATGGTAAAAGAGCATTGGTAGACCAAAAATTCAGAGCCAAGAGAAGTTACCGAGGGAACAGAAAATCAAGTATATGCAAAGTGACCTCTGTAATCAGGCAGCATGTTTTGAGATTCTCTGTCTATCAGCTTGGAGAGGTGCAAACAACAGTAAAACTAGCGAAAGGGAGAGTATAATAAAAATAAGATACAGAGGAATTTAGAAAAGGAATTCTAAAAAGAAAACTTCACAAGCCTGGAATGCTAAGATTGAAAAGAGTAAAAAAGGATTACCCTACACCTGAACTATCTCTGATTAAAGTCTCAGGTTGCATGCAGAGGGAATTGTAAATGAACAAGGTTTCAAGCACTCTGAAAAGAGAAGATATAAGGACACAATATGGAGAAATGGACAAGGCAGATCTGTGGAAATTTGTTTCAGATGGCAAAATGGAAATACCTTTGTTATTAGACTCTGCATTCTAGAAATTGAATTTTTCTTGCAATCATCTGGAAAAAATAAGAATAGTTATGTTCTAAAATGATTAGCTGGATTGATTGGACTGTCAGGAAAAACTTACACTAGTAAATTAAAAATTCCTAGGGAAGTTCCCAGGCACTGAGACAATCTAGCATGGGAATGGTGTACATCTACACTAGTAAATTCTTCTAAATCCAAAACTAGGTGGCTGCATACAAATTATTTACTGGAAATTGTTCCTGGTGATATCTACTCCCTCAAGATTTGAACCAAACTTTGCAATTTTTTTGTTGTTAATCAGGAGCTATAGCCGGGCTGATGTGATTAAGCAACTGAATTGTGAAACCTGTAGTTTTGGCTAATTCTTTGTTTTAAGGAAAAGGGAACACAATAATCCCAAAATGAATGGGCTGTCTGGATAAGAGTCATCAGGGGTGAAGTCAGCAGTACTGAGCAGTAACTGGAGGTAAGGTAATTCCCGCAGAGGAGATGCGACCACCAACCCACTGACCACTTACTCAAAGCAGACCTGACTAGAATGAAGAACTGAACATGTGGAATAATTAGCATGAGAAGCAAAAGGTACAACGAGCAGATAAGGGCTTGATTACTAACTAATGAAAAAGCCATGTGTAAATAGGGTAAAGTTTTGATGATTGTGAGTCAGCCCACTGTGGGTTCCCCCCTCGTGTGTGAAGGGCCATTGCACATAGACTGGGTGATGACCCCATGTTCAGGACAGCATTGGGATGTTCTGACTTTCAAACCACACCTATGAAATATTTGCAAGTGTTATAACTGTTAACTGTCAAAATCACCTCAAAGAAAGTATTACTCATTAAGAATATAAATGACTGCATCCTTGTTTGCAGTTCTATTTAGTTTATTAGCATTCCAAAATCTCTGCTTTCAGTACATACAGAAAAACTTAATGGTTTATTTAAAAAATGGAAATTAGTATAAGTAAAAGCTTGCTCATGATTAGAGACAGAGTGCAATTATTTTTCTCGAACCAATGACTCTTACTTAGAAACTGAGACGATCTGTTTTCCAATATTGCCTCCACTCATCATGGACTGGAAAGCAGCTTCAAGAGAAATAATGAAGTAAGTAAGTGCCAAGCAAAATGTGCCAAGTAACCTTTAAAAAAGAAGCCAAAAATGGTAGAAGCATATGTATTAAACAGCTCCCTGAAAGGAGTGATCCCATTTTGGGCCTAAACAGATTTGTCCTTAATGATGTGCTAAATTTAGAAGGAAAAAAAAAAAAGTCTGTAATAAACTGCCAGGGGCAGCTTTGTGTAATAATTAAAAAATCCTGATTTGTAAGCAACCATTTGACCCTATACAAGTTCACAATTACGTTTGCTGCTTTTGTGATATGCCATGGAAACATCAGAGAGAGACAAGGCATGACTGGAGAGCCACCAAATGCTGTGAGTTTCAAAAACCTTTGTGAAAGAAAAGTCTTATAAATATTGTACAATAGTGTAAGAAGCTGGTACAAAAGAATATACCTTTGAGTAAACAAAGTATGAAAGTATGAAATATGACTGGTATGTTTGATCAAATTCCTTCAAAATACATATGTATACCAGTACATACCAATTAGCAATGCCTAGAATAAATTGGAATTTATAAGATTTGGTTATCACTTAAGGAAACTTTGGGAGACTAAAGACTGAATGGACTAAACCATCTCTTCCCTCATGTAAAGGGACGCATTCTTACAGCACATCTTCGATCACGTGGCTCATGTAACAAGCACCCCATTATTTTCATATTTCCTTTGTTACACATATTTTGAACAGGCTACAGGATATTTTGTTCTGTTAAAAAAAATTATTATTTACTTTCTTGTGTGTACTTTTCATTTTAATTTTTGTTAGCAAATCCAATAACAACCTCTGTTAGATACTGGGCTTTTTTAAAGTATAATTTCAAAGTTATCAAAATAGCATTTTCTCACACAGAAGTTCTAAGAAACAGGCAGCACTTTAAACCTGTAAGATCATAATTACTATCATCATC